>JBBPBX010020110.1:26998-43708 GCA_038048925.1 Garcialebias charrua | reverse complement strand
TTCAGCAAAGTGAAAACTCTGAATCATTAAAGTCTCAATGATGTGCTGAACATCCTTTTTATGACTAACACTACGTTTATTTTTTACTGTTCAAATCAAGAATAACACCAACAGTATTGGAAAATATTATTTGTCTGGCTGAAACAATTTTTTTACACTTTGTTTTTGATGTTTGTTTTGCAAATTCTACAGTTTGCAAAATATGTACCAACTCAATTGTAACCACCCATTCAGCCGGGGTACTTTCACACATTACAAAGATGTGCAACAAACGAGTTTCAAGTCAAAAGTTCCGGTGTGAGCTGCAAATACAACTCAAACGCTGCAAAATGTAACAGAAATCCTTAATTGTTTGACAAAAAAAGTTTTTACATGCAGTAGTGTTGTTTTATATTTACAGTTCTTGAATATCAATGCCACAGTTCTGTGTTGAACAAATTGATTTTCTAATCTTTAACTTGTTTGTAAAATTCTAGATTCAAGTTCTAAAATTGCTTGTTGGAGCAGCACTTACTTTCATTCTGAGCTATTGCTTTTGAAAACGTTAATTCCTCTTTTTTCTGGATGTAAATCGCTCTTTTTGGATGATTACTTCCTCTGGTATCGGATGATGTGCAGCTGGAAGGATGTTTACTGAAACCTTTTTACTTTGGGACATTTGTTATAACGCGTAACCATGGCAACACAGTTTTTAACAACCAGGAACACCAAAATAACATCTCAAAAGCTCAATAATACCTCGACTACAGCCCCAAATCTCAAATAATTTGAAAAGGAGGCGCCGTGGACAAATTCCCATCAATCTGGCAGTGATGCTTGAGTACCTGACTGCCGAGATCCTGGAGCTGGTGGGAAATTCGGCTTGTGACAACGGGAGGACTGGGATCATCCCCCAGCACCTTCAGCTGTCTGTCCGTGGTGACGAGGAGCTCTGCAGACGGCTGGGAGGAGTGACCATTGGTCAGGGAGGAGTTCTGCCCGGCATAAGGGCAGTCCTGCTGTCCAGGAGGACCGAGAGACCCGCCAGATCTGACAGCAAGCTGGATCTGGGGATTGGTATCTGTGGCCAGATTCTTCATATTTGCTGTAGGAGATCCTTCCTGCCCACAGCACAGCTATCAGCATCTATAACAACTCTTGATTAAAACTAGGATGAGCTACGGCAGCACTTCAGTTCCCTTTGGAATTAAAGTATTTTTGACTTGAATTAAAATCAAAGTCAAAGTCAAAGTCAACTTTATTGTCAGATCTGCAATATGTACTGTACAGGACATACACAGGACCGAAATTGCGTTTCTCTCAGTCCCTCGGTGCAACAGTAAACATCTAAACATTGAAACACTGAAACATATAATAATAGACATAAGCATAAAATAGTAAAACTAACACTGTCCTGAGTTTTTTGCATAGTGGTATAAGAGTATGAAAATTTACACCAACTCTAAAACTAAAACATTAAACATTTAATGAACATAATACTGTCCTGAGTTTTTGCATACTAGTATAAAAAAGAGTATAAAAAGTATAACTAAAATAAACTAAAGGTTTCTAGCATTGACATTTGCAAAGTGGCAAAGCAGCGTATGAGTTAATGTACACAGTATATGTATGAGGTAGTAGTTGATGTTGTTATAGAGGCAAAAAGTGGCATATGCAGTAAGGCACATTGGGCATCCCTAAATAAGACCGTTCAGAGCACACTGTATATGTATCAGCAGTGGTGTAGATATTAGAGTAGTGTAAATGTAAACAGTAGTAATTACATGTAAGCAGTAGTAAAAAGTAAACAGTATTAATAAATGTAAACAGAGAATGTAAACAGTATTATGATTATAGGCAGTGATGTAATACAAACATTAGTGCAAGTATGAGAAGTAGTGCAAACTGTATGAGCACATGACCGAGAGTTTAGTGAATAACCCGTTAAAAATAACTTCAAAGTTAAGAGAAACATAAAAAAAAATGAACTGGGTTTGTTATGGAAACGTTTTAAATGTTTATTACAGCAAGACTCTAAACCTGAAAGTTTACGATGTTAAAGAAAAGATAGCTGTCAAGCCTAAGGATGGAGATTTCAATATACTCTGATGCATGCTCAATAATCCAGGTAGAAAAATCTAAAAAAGCTAAGTCTGGTCCTCTGGACATTCAAAAAATAAAACAAAACAAAGCAAAAAAAAAAATGTAGAAACGTTTCGTCTTTCGTCCGAAAGACTTCCTCAGTCTGAGTTGCTGTGTTCAGCTCAGTCTTATAAATAGCACCCTCCCACAGTGGATCAACCAGTTGGCTGATGACAGCCTGAAACCAGCTGCTCACATGATCAAGGAGGGCCATCAGCCTAACAATGGATCATTAGCACCCTGATGGTTGTTTGCTATTCACAGAGGGCTGAGTGATACTAGCAATAACAGCATTGTAAGAGGGAGACAGTTGAACCCGGAGGCCTCCACCCCTGTTTAATGATGGACGGTTTCTTTTCACAAAGATGGCCTCCTTTACTCCTCTCTCAAACCATCGTTCCTCTCTATCAAGGATGTGAACATCTTCATCCTTGAAAGAGTGACCGCTGGCGTGGAGATGAGTGTAGACTGCAGAGTCCTGACCTGATGATGTTGATCTTCTGTGAGATTTCAATAGTTTAGAAAAGGCAATCAAACAACACAATTTGGTTTAAAAAAAAAAAAAAGGATATTTTTTCTCAAGAGGCTTGTGAAAATTACTGCATTTCACTGTAAAATGTCTATTTTTGTTTACTTTTAGATACTTTTTATTTATTTTATTTTACATTAAAAAATCCCTACTTTATGTAGAAAGCCAATCATTAGCTTACTGAAAATGTTTGCAACAGTAATCTCAACAAACATACCGGTAAATGTAAATTTGCAGTTGTACACCTGCACGCAGCCCAGTCTTTGACAAACAACATCAACCCTCCCTCCTTTCCTTCCTGTGTTTCTGTATTTTACTGACACTATAAATCTGATGTGTTGAAGCCTCAGAGGAGCAAAGACAACCTGCAGGCAACAGCCCTAATAGCTTCTGCTTGTTCCTCTGAAACTCCATCATGGCTTGTGTAATGTACATTCTCAAACAAAGACACCCCAGAGACTCCAGCAGCATTTGCTCCATGAAGCTCTCAGCAAAATCCATACAAACCAGACTTACTTTAAACTAGCTTGAACATGTATCACTCAACCAGACACTTTCTGCAGTACATAATGAAAGTTATAAAACGTTCCTGTTAGCATGTAGAAGAGGCAGCACGGTGGCGCAGTTGGTAGAGCTGCTGCCTCTCAGCGAGCAGGTTACCCCGGTTCAACACCCAGTCCTGGGGCCTTGGTGGAGTTTGCATGTTCTCTCCATGCATGCATGGGTTTTCTCTGGCCCCGGGTACTCAAGTTTCCTCCCATAAAAACAGACATGTTAGGCTGATTGGTAATAACTCTAAACTGTGTGAGTGAGAGAGTGAATGGTTGTTTGTCTTGTTTATCTCTACGTGTCCCTGTGATAGACTGGAGATCTGTCCAGGGTGCATGCGCTTAGCCAGAGGGGGTTTGCGGGGTTCAAACGAACCGCCCACTTTGCCTATGAAGTCCCGCCTAGGGATTTTATGAGGGGCGGTCCGTTTAAAGGAAAAGTTGACCTGGAAAAAGCAACACGCCTCGGTGGTTCACTGGAAACGCGTCAGGTTGCCGCTCCTAACCTTTTCTCGACTCGGGTTCGATCCTCACTTGGTTGAACTTATTTTATGTTTGTCTTTTATTGGATTAAAAAAAGGAGTTAATATGCCTGTGGTTAACACAAACTCCTTTTTTTTTTATCCAATAAAAGACAAACGTAAAATAAGTTCAACCAAGTGAGGTTCGAACCCGAGTCAAGAAAAGTTTTGGAGCGGCAACCCAACGCGTTTCCAGTGAACCACCGAGGCATGTTGCTCTTTCAAGGTCCACTTTTCCTTTAAACGAACCGCCCCTCATAAAATCCTGGCTACGCCCATGCAAGGTGTCCCCCACCCCTTGCACAATTGGACATGGACACCAGTGACCCCGGCGACCCGAAAAAGGAAGAAGTGGGTAAAGATGATGGATGGATGGAATTTGGAATACATGTATCTCTGCACCCCTGGTTCAAATCCCAATCTGGGGGCCTTTCTGGGTGGAGTTTGTATGTTCTCTCAGTTCATACGTGGGTTTTCTCCGGGTACTCTGGTTTCCTCCCACAGACCAAAAGCATGCATGTTAAGCTGATTGGTGACTCTAAATTGCCCCTAGGTGTGAGTGAGAGGGTGAATGATTGTTTATCTCTTTATGTCCCTGTGATGGACTTGCGACCCATCCAGGGTGTACTCCGCCCCTCACACAGTGATTGCTGGACATGGGCGACCCCCGTGACCCAAAAATGGAAGAAGCGGGTAAAAAAAGATAATGGATGGATGGATACATGTATCTCTGCACAACATGCAACATTAGCCCCAGTATTTGATTTAACACTCTCTACTGCTCAAATTATTCCCCATAATGACAATACTTGTGTCGAATTTCATCCTTTCAACATATACCGGTAGTTGCCATTTCTTTTTAGAAGAAACAGCACTTTCAACCTGGAGTCTCTTATTCCATTGATCCACCGTCTTGACTCAATATCTGTTGCATGCTAAGGCTGTCCAAAATGTACTCGTTAGTGTTGGAATGTAAACGACTTGTAATTGTTGGCAACAAAACATGAAGAATATATCATCTTTATTGTCGTAATGTGTTAGCACAATGAAAATTTGTTTGGTGCTCATGTGAATAAGTGTAAATATTTACACATGCAAAACAGTAATGTATTTTATAGAATTCACAGGACTTGACAAAGTAGGAACAAGTTGTGTGGCAGTAATTAATTTAATAATAATTTCACTCATTTATTAAAAATTACACTGCAGACCTTTCCTAGTGAATGATGCGTTTATCATAGACAACACACACAGACACACACACACACGTGTGTATAAATATATACAGCAAACCCCCTACTTACGACTCCATCGACCTACGAACAACGGGACCTACGAACGTATCATATTTAATAAAAATATGAAATTACTGTATTAAAAAAAAAATATATTATTATTTTTTTTTTTTGTGTTTAAATGTTCTTAATTTCATGTGTACATCACTTTGTTGCAGCTGTGGTTGTTTTAAAGGCTTTATAAATAATAATTATGATAAAAAAGATCATTTCTGATCATTTTTGAGCAATCTTGGGCAGCAGGAAGTAGGTCTTCAGTTTACACGGTCACAAATTAATGTAGAACACCGGACGCCATTTTAGGTTCAGTCACTGGGGTCTCCGGTCACAAATTAATGTAGAACACCGGACGCCATTTTAGGTTAGCTGCCGGGAGCCGGCCGAAGACTGGTGACCAGGATGGCTTCATATGGATTAATTACGAGCTGGAAACGTCTCTGTGAGCTCTGTGGACGTCTCAGGCTGGAGCAGGCTGGAGCAACAGCTGCAGATTGCGCCGCACCGCCGCTCCAACACCAGCCCATGGCCTGGCTAGCAGAAGCTAGCCAGCTAGCTAACACAGGCCTTGAACAGCTGCTGGTGGTTCACTCGGCGGCTGCCGCGCTGCTCGGCCCGACAACAATCATGGCAACGCATGGCAACCTAAGATGTCGGCTTTGACCATCTCAAAGTAAGAAAATATATTTTTATTTATTCTGTAAATGTGAATAGCAATGTTTAACATTACAGTACACTACTGTACATGCTTAAATGTGTTAGCGGGCTCCGTTAGCGGTATTTCCACGACCTACGAACGGAATAAGGACCTACGAACTGGACGCTTTTTTCACCCCCTAGCTACGGCAGAATCGAGCTGCGAACCGTTCTTATCTCCCTAACTCGTTCGTAACTCGGGGGTTACCTGTATATATATATATATATATATATATATATATATATATATATATATATATATATATATATATATATATATATATATATATATATATATACAGCAAACCCCCTACTTACGACTCCATCGACCTACGAACAACGGGACCTACGAACGTATCATATTTAATAAAAATATGAAATTACTGTATTAAATTGTGTTTAAATGTTCTTAATTTCATGTGTACATCACTTTGTTGCAGCTGTGGTTGTTTTAAAGGCTTTATAAATAATAATTATGATAAAAAAGATCATTTCTGATCATTTTTGAGCAATCTTGGGCAGCATTCATTCAAGCAGGAAGTAGGTCTTCAGTTTACACGGTCACAAATTAATGTAGAACACCGGACGCCATTTTAGGTTCAGTCACTGGGGTCTCCGGTCACAAATTAATGTACAACACCGGACGCCATTTTAGGTTAGCTGCCGGGAGCCGGCCGAAGACTGGTGACCAGGATGGCTTCATATGGATTAATTACGAGCTGGAAACGTCTCTGTGAACTTTGTGGATGTCTCAGGCAGCAGCGGATTTATCGCCGATCGTGCCAGGCCGCCGCGCGAACACCTCCGGCCGGCCTGGCTACACCTCCGGCCTGGCTAGCTCCAGAAGCTAACACGGGAGCTAACACGGGAGCCGGCCTTTTGAACACTGGTGACCAGGATCGCATCATATGGATTAATTACTAGCTGGAATCGCTCTGTGAGCTCTGTGGACGTCTCAGGCTGGAGCAGCGGCTGGAGCAGCAGCTGCAGATTGATCGCGCCGCCGCTCCAACACCAGCTCATGGCTTGGCTAGCAGAAGCTAGCCAGCTAGCTAACACAGGTCTGGAGCAGCTGCGGTGGCTTGCCGGCCCCCGCGCTGCTCGGCCCGAAAACAATCAACGCATGGCAACCTAAGATGTCGGCTTTGACCATCTCAAAGTAAGAAAATATATTTTTATTTATTCTGTAAATGTGAATAGCAATGTTTAACATTACAGTACACTACTGTACATGTACATGCTTAAATGTGTGCGCGCGCTCCGTTAGCATGATAATTAAAAAAAATAATAATAATTTTCACCCCCTAGCTACGGCAGAATCGAGCTGCGAACCGTTCTTATCTCCCTAACTCGTTCGTAAATCGGGGGTCACCTGTATATATATACATNTGTATGTGTGTGTGTGTGTGTGTGTGTGTTTGCATTTTTTATTTAAACACTTAAAAATAGCACATTTTTGACAGCTTTTGCAGCTTTACATGATCTTAAAGATGTGTGTGTTTGCAGCCCCTGTGCCTCCGGATGCGTTTGCAGATGAGATGCTCTTTTACAGATTCTGCTGATTCATAGTCTGTAGGCAGAGGAGAAGAGGCTAAAACAGCTTGGATCTGAGAATAACGCAACTCCCATGCACATGCATATGAAAAAACTCTATTTTAGGACTAGTTCACTCAATTATCTGCAAATTATTTAGTAATACTTGATCACATAGGCCAAAACCTCACTATCTCCAGCATTAGCAAATGAGCAAAGGTAAAAAAAAAAAATGAAAAAAATTTGAGTTATATTATAAGAGTGAGCTCACCTTTTTCATGGATTATAAACATAAATCAGCATCATAATAACTGATAAAAAAAAAAAACAATTACTGTAGTTTTTGCTTTAGACACTTATAGTGCATGTCTGTTTAGAAGAAGAAGAAAAAAACAGAGGAAATATCTTTGCCTTTAATCAAAACGTTTCAGTCACTGACCACAGATCTGTTCTCTGCTGCAGATTCAGATTTGCACAATAATGAATAATAATAAATTCATATTTGTCAGACAACAGCCTGAGTACACCCAAAAGGGATTAATGGACCATATTCGTGTAACAGGTCTCGTCTTGAAATCGTCACTCCACATTTATAAACGCATGAGCTGAACGATAACGACTACAAATGCAAAACCTGGACCTTTAATGAAATGAAGCCAGACCGTCTCCCATGATCCCCTGTGAGGATCCGGTCTCAGGCTCTGGTTACCTCACAGTTCAAGACCAAGTCAAACCTGCTCTCGCACCACTCAGCCTTTAGGTCTGAGCACATTATAAGATGAACTCCTTGTTTTCAGTCATAAAAAAGGGACAAATGCACTCACCATAAATGTCACAGTAACCCAAGACAAAATGAAAAGAAAAAAAAAATTGCATTGACCTGCAGCCAGACATCGATTGACAAAATGGCTTACAATGTCTGAACTCAGGTTTGGGATTACAGAAACTGAAGGGAATCTTAATGGTCTCCTTTCAATCATCTAACATCAGCTGGGACTAAGAGCAGCAGATGTGACGTGACAGTCTCGTAAAATCAAATACAAACAGATTGCAAACCGTTGTCCACTGGGACTATACTTCTATAATTATTCATACAGACAGAGGCACGAAGAGAAAAGACAACTTAAGCTTTAGTCTAATTAATTACATTAGCAGTGACACGTCATCTGTCATCCCTTCTGAGGAGTTAAACTAAACACTGCAAATCAAATGAATGTCCCTCATTTGTCACTTGAATTAATCCAATTATCAACGTAAAGAGGGAAACATTTCCACTCAGACTTCTGTCTTTGTATAAATCACAGAAAATCTTTTAACGTTTGATTTTAAATAATTTTTTTACAAAACCGACTCCATCTATCCATCCATCCATTATGTTTACCCACTTCTTCCTTTCTGGGTCACAAGGGTAACTGGTGCCCATATCCAGCAGTGATTGTGTGAGAGGCGGGGGACACCCTGGACAAGTCCCCATCCATCACAGGGACACACAGAGACAAACAATCATTCACTCTCACCTAGAGACAATTTAGAGTTACCAATCAGCCTAACATGCATGTTTTTGGTCTGTGGGAGGAAACTGGAGTATCAGGAGAAAACTCACGCATATGTACATAGAGAATATGTAAACTCCACCCAGAAAGCCCCCCAGCCGGGATTCGAGCCCTCAACCTTCTCGCTGAGAGGCGGCAGGTCTACCAGCTGTGACGCCTACAAAACCAACTCACTTTCTTAAATAATAACTTTATTCAATTCAGTTTATTTATATAGCACCAAGTCACAACGGAAGTCGTCTCAGGGCACTGAACAGAAATATTCATATTTAACAAATAATAATTTAACATTATTTATCAGAGGAGCAGACTGCTTGGAATTTAACTCCATTGCAAAACTCTCATCTTGAGCAAGCATGAAGGCGACAGTCGAAAGGAAAAACTTCCTCGTGACAAAGAAACTTTAGCAGAACCAGGCTCAGGACAAGCGGCCATCTGCCTCGACCGGCTGGATTTGAGAGGAACAGGAAGGAGGAACAGATACACAATGGCAGGACAAGAATCACATGTTAAGACAGAAATAGTATCAAATGAAAACTATTCAGTTTTAACAAATCATTTAAGGAAATGAGGTCAATTTGGGGCAGCACGGTGGCGCAACTGGTAGAGTTGCTGCCTCTCAGCGAAACGGTTACTGGTTCAAATCCCAGTCTGGGAGCCTTTCTGGGTGAAGTTTTAATGGTCTCTCCAGTGGGTAAAAGATAATGGATGGATGGATGGAGGTCAATTTGTCCTCTAGTAGTCTAAGCTTAAGGCAGCATAAGAAGCTGACCTTAATTATAGGATTTATCAAAAAGAGTTGTAAGCCCAGTCTTAAAACTGGACAATGTGTCAGGCTCATGGACAGAAACTGGAAGTTGTTTAAATCTGGTTATGGCAGATGGATTGATGTGCTGATCACAGATGAGCTCAGAAGATTCTCTCATATAAAGCAAACAGCACAAGAGACGTAGAAGTTCAGTCATATTTCATATTCTCTGACAGGAGTGAAAAATAGTACAGCTGTACAAGTCTGATCCGTCAACTGAAGCCTACAGGTAAACACAGCACGTTTAAAGGCGTAGTCCTGAAAATTATAAAGCACCTTTAGTTATTTCTTCAAGGTGGAGGTCCTCCACCTTGAAGAAATAACTACAGGATGAAAAGTTTGACAGCAAAAGAGCCGAGGGAAACGTGCCGAGCACAGCTGAAGTTGATAAGGTGAAGCTCGGAGCCAAACCCACTTCACATCTTAACTGCCCAGATTTGCATTTGTTGCTGCCATTTATTGCACTTTACGTTCAAACAAATGAACACTGTTATCTGTTTCCTGGAAGCACTGGAAGGCATCATTTCTACTGACCCAACTCCATTTAAATACTGAGGACAACATACTGCTTCTTTCATGATCTCAAAGATGATTATGTCCCATGCATCAACTCAACCCAGCATTTAGATTTCCCAAGTCATGCTCAATAACTGTATGGTTTGTGTTGAACCTGTATGCATCACACTGTGTTAGTCATTACAGTATGTTATTATCTGCAATTATTTTGTTTCTATATTTAGACTTTTACATTGTTATATGTTGCTGTGTGCTTTGCCTGTTTGTTTCTGTTTGTACAGCACTTTGGTTGGCCCTGTCGCTGCTTTATAAATAAAATCTTATATTATGGTAATAATCTAGGTAGAAAAATCAAAAAAAGTTAAGTCAGGTTCTCTGGGTGGTTTCTTTTTGTTGAAATGTTTTGCTTCTCATGAAAAATTTCAACCAAAAGAAACCGTGCAGAGGACCTGACTTAACTTTCTTGGATCCCTTAGATTTCCAAACGTAGTAGATGCTCCTGTTTTTAATAGCCCTGCTTTAACAGACTTTCCTCACCAAATTCACAAAACTGTATGTCTGCATGCAGAAATTACTACTGAAAATGAACAAGTACAGATGTTTAAAGTTTTTGTTTTAACTGGCTGCAGTTTCAGCCAGTTCAAGCTTCAGTTGTGAAGCACGGGCACAACTTTAATATCACAAAATACGGATGTACAGTATAATAAACCAAGAAACTCATACGAGTATGCTGGAAACTAATAATCTCTATAAGTCTTGTTAAAAAAAAGAGCAAGACATCTGAACTGCAGGCATAGAAATAAAATAGAAACATAAAGGAATGGGTTTCCAAGTCATCTTTATTTTTTCCTACTGGTCATTTCAAAACTTTCTATTTCTGTCTGTTTTATTTATTTATTTTTGTTAACTGTTTTAAATCTGTCTGTATTCATTTTCAAAATCAAAATCAATATGGGCAAGTAAATCCATAGCCACAAATCTTAAGGTCAGACTGCTGCAAGCGGTGGTTATCCCTACAGCCTTGTACGCCAGTGAGACGTGGAAGATGTCAGTAAAGATGGCCAAGAAATTGGATGCATTCCAAGAAATATGCCTGCGAAAGATACTGAAGATTACATACCTAGATCGGATTACAAACGCAGAAGTGTATCGCAGGACACATACCATACCCATGAGCCAAACAATCAAACTAAGGAAGCTCAAGTTTGCGGGACATGTACTGAGGATGGAAGCACAGAGACTACCAAAGATTGCCTTCAACTGGAAACCACAAGGAAACAGAAAGAAAGGCAGACCCAAACTGACGTGGAGACGATCCTTTGAGAAAGACCTGAAAGTACAGGGCTTCGACCCGAGCACGGTGGAGGTGATCGCCAAGGATAGAGATCAATGGAAACAGCTTGCCGCCCAATGCGCTCTCGAGCGCGGGAGGATCTAAGTCTAAGTAAGTATTCATTTTAGATAGCTCCCCCCACCCCAGTCTAACCTTGTTTCTTGTCATTTTTCATAGTGAGTTTATTCTGACAAAGTACCGTAGTACTTTTGCCTGTCTTTATCACTGTCCAATATTTAAAGAAGCTATGCAAACAACAAATATTAATGGACACACATAACAGAAACTCTAGATTATAGAGGCTCTAGATCTGAAAATATATTGGACACCATGCTGGAACCAAAATGTTGAAGCCAGAGACAGTACAGCATGCCCACAGGAAGGTCCCTGTGCAATGTCCCACTGCCACAGTGTTGATGAACAGAACATTGCCCTTATTAAAATAATAGTAATTTGACTTAAAGATCCTTAAAGTGTAGACTCCAGTGCTAAAAGTACCCTACAACATGACAGCTCATCTGAACTAAAACCTTTATTTCATCTTGTATTTCAAGTCAGTGATCTAGGCCAGTGGTAACGAAAGTTAAGGATGAGAAACACTACCTGAGGGTCCCCACATAACCTCTAGAAATCAAACTATACGTAAAAATGAGTGTGCCAGGGTTTAACAGTATTATCACCAAAGTTGGTGTAGCTACTTAACTGGCAATATTTGGTGTCTTTGTTTTGTTGATCAGAAGCTGAAAAGTTGGTAAAGCACTGGTCTAGACCAGGACTCCCTGACTCTTTGTGGCCCTAGACCAGGGGTCTGCAACCTGCGGCTCTGGAGCCACATGCGGCTCTTTGGTCCCTCAACAGCGGCTCTTTCAAGCTTTGATCAAAACTAACTTTAAACTGAATTTTATTTGTTCTTACAACAACAAAAAGGTCTAGTTTTAGCAGTTGTTCCTGTTATTTCCTTTGCAAATGTGTGAATACTAGAACTAATAGGAGTAAACATATTGAACTTTATTTATTCGAAGTACTATTTATTCGAAGTAGGATATTTATTTTTTCCACAATTAAAATAATTTACCTAGACCTGCTTATGCTGGTGGTGAAGATTCTCAGTCATCCAGGACATGATAAAATCAGAACAAGAGTTCAATACAAAAACAACAGGACGTTGTTTACTTTACTAGACCTGCATAGTTCATTGTTATTTAATTTTTTTAATGGGAAAGAACATTTTATTTTCCTTCTTTACAATAATCCTGTCTTTTTTCTGTCTTCAAATAATAATAATGTCTATTCCTGTCATCTGCGTATGTTCCCATACACAGACGAAATTCGTCTCTGCATTTAACCCAACCACCTACCAGGTGGTGCAGTGAGCAGCCCGAAAGCGCCCGGGGAGCTGGAGAAATAGGTGTGCACTCATAGACACCCCAAGCTGGGTAGTGGCCGGGGCGCGAACCCGCGACCTTCGGATCCGTAGTCAAAAGCCCTGCCACTAGACCAAATGTAAAAATATCAACAAATCATTAGATATTTTCAGCTCTACAATGGCCAGAAAACTAGTACCCTACTGATGCTAAGAATTATTGTGCTGCACTTTTCTTAGATCTGTCTAAAGCTTTTGACACAGTGGATCATAACATCTTGTGTCATAAGCTCTCAGAAATTGGGTTCTCTGATCACACCATTGGTTGGTTTTCTAATTATCTGTCCAATCGGAAGCAATGTGTTCAGCACAATGGTACTTCTTCCAGTTATTTAACGGTTAAAAATGGTGTACCACAAGGCTCAGTCTTAGGACCAACCCTCTTTACAATTTACATAGCTCATGTAGGTCAGAGCATCCCTGATGCATCCTTACATTTCTATGCTGATGACACAGTTGTTTACTGTCAAGCTAAAACAGTTGCTAAGGCTTTCCAGTTTTTGCAATCCGCTTTTGACATCATCCAGTCTGATTTGTTCCGTCTCAAACTTGTACTAAATGCTGAAAAAACAAAAGGGATGTTTTTTTCAAGTAGGAAGTCGGTCCCAGCAGATCTTCCTCTGATTTTATCCTCAAATGGTGTCCCAATTGAGTTTGTTGATTCCTATAAATATTTGGGTATACTGGTTGATTCACAGCTCTCTTTTAAACTCCATGTGGAAAACCTAGTAAAGAAACTGAAAGTTAAACTGGGTTTCTTTTTCAGAAACAGATCATGTCTAACACTGAATGTTAGGAAACGCCTTGTATCTGTGACTTTCCTCCCCTCCATTGATTACGGTGACATTCTCTACATGAATGCTCCTACAAGCACCCTGCGGATGTTGGATGTTGTCTATCATGGTGCACTAAGATTCATAACTGGTTGTGATTATCGTACCCACCACTGCACCCTGTATTCACTGGTTAACTGGACATCATTAACCTCACGCAGACTCTTCCACTGGTACATTTTCATCTTTAAATCACTTCTTGGTCTGCTGCCCTCATACATCTCCTCCTACATGTCTTTACGTGAGTGCAGCTACAGTGTGCGCTCTCAGGACATGATCACCTGCAGTGTTCCGTCAGTGAGGACTGAACTTGGAAAAAGGGCCTTCTCCTACTCTGCTCCTGCTTCCTGGAATATCTTACAAAAAGATTTGAAGCTCTCGGCCCTGACCTCCCTAAATGGTTTTAAAAATCTTTTGGAAACCTGGCAAAAACCATTGCAGATATGTTCCTGTTTTTGATTTTGTACATCTACCTTGTGGTGTTTTGCTAGTTTTGATACTTTGCATTTCACTTTCTATTTCTCTCCTACGTTTTTTTTTTTTTTCTGTTGTTTGTTGTTTAAGGAAATTCTACCATTGCTGTTCATCATTCTTTAGTTTGTAGCAGGTCGCTTTTGTAAATGAGCCCTCGAGGCTCAATGAGATTTACCTGACTTAATAAAGGTTGAATGAAAAAATGGTCAGAAAATTGTCCTCCAACAAACCACCAGTTGAGAATCCCAGTTGTAGCAGGTACAGTATTGTGGCTCCGGACACGTTTAATTTAGTGAACAAAGGGGCAGAAATGGCTCTTTTGATTGTAAAGGTAGCAGACCCCTGCCCTAGACTTTACCCCAGGAAGGCCCGTTCTTCTGCAAAGAGGCCACAGCCTGAACAGGGACGAGCAGACTTCAGGACCGTGGACAGAGCTCACCCAGTGGGAGGCCTGCAGCTCCACCAGATGCTCTCCACAGAGAAATACACGAGTAAAACACTGATCTCCCCGAGACGACTTCTGTTTTTACTTAAAACACTAGACACACTCACACACCAGCTGGCTCGTAAAACATTACATGTTCTGCAGAAGAAGAAAAGTATAATTTGTCTAGACACATTCTACCGTTTTACTCATGGAGACAGCGCAGTCTCAGAAAAGACTGTTTTAAAACGCAGCAACAAGCGACAAATACATTTTAAGCAGCTTCACTAATATGCTAGCTGTTCTATTTTACGGCTAAAAATGTATAAATTAAAAGTGACATACCTGAAGGAAATGATGCTCAAGCTTCACTGAATGTGTTAAAATGTGTTCATAGTGCTCAGCCTCCGTTTGGGGTGATTGTTTTGTTGAATGGAGCCGCCAGATGGGGGATGGTTTGGTTTCTGAGCTAAACTCAAGCTAGCTAAAAGTACAGCAACGACTTCCGGGTATTTTTTTTTTTCAAAATAAAAGTCTTCATTCAATCCCTAGGGACACCTTCAAAAGTCATGATCCATATGATTACTGATATCTTAAGGTTTTATTTTAGAGTAATAAACTTAGATATAAATTGCATGATTTATATTTAAAGGGGAGAACAAATTGTCCACTGTATGATATTATACAAATATTAAACATGACTGTATTTGATTTTTATTTGAATTAACCTGATTAAAAAATTGGAATAGACAAATTTCATTTTCTGAAAAATGCAACGCTAAGTGACTGCTGAAAATTTCTGAAGAAGCTGAAACTGGGTTGATTAAGTTAAAGAAACAGAATATTGTCTAAAAGCTAAAAGGAGCAAAATGTTAAGCACGACACTTGCAAAAAGGAGCAAACACCAAAAGGAAAGGTAGCAAAAAGTTATCTGAACATATCAAAAGGTCAGCTAGAAGCTAAAAGTAGCAAAATGGTACAGTGGCCAATGAAGTTTAAACCATAATAAAAAATAATTAAAAAAAAAAAGGAAAAAAAATTACATGAAGCAAAATTAGAATATTGGGAACATACAAAAATCCATTATTTTAAAAATCAAATGAACTGAAATTTTGGGACCTTGTAAAATTCAAAACTATACAATTAATGTTCAAAGTAAATAAAATAAAAAGTCAACTTCCACACAAACCGATTTGTGACAGAGAGGGGGTTTGTAATTTAAGCGAAGGGAAAAAAAAAAAAATCTACCAAAAATAGTTTTTGTGAATCAGTGTGTGGGGCAGATCTATGGAATGGATTAAATGATGAGCTCAAAATATAAATATAAACCAGCTTAAAAAAAAACAGTATAAAAATGAGCTTGTTGGAAATTATGTTGTATAGGATGGGTGTCTCAAAGAGCAAAAATGCTATTGTTGATATTAATAATGTGTAAATAATTGTACATTCAATGATGAGAATGTGAGGTTTAAGCATCATTTAATGACAAAGACAAAGACAACGTTTCTTTATTTGTCATCCGCACCACAAGTGGTACATGTGGTGGAACTAAATTGTGTACACAGCAGGGTCCCAGTTACATCCAAGAAAAGTATAACTTGTGAAGAAAAACAGTAATAAGATATAATATATGAACTAAGAAAAAGGTTAAACTAAAAATATGCTAAACACTAATAGTGCAAAAACAATACGCCAAAACAACAGCAGCACGAGCATGAGTCTGTGTGAGCTGTAGCATCAGCAGTATGAGATCAGCAGCATGAGATCAGCAGCACATATCAACAATCAAGTGGCATTACAGTTTGTTTTTTTCACAGTGATTATCCTGGTTTTAAACTTTATGACATTAAAGACTAAAGTCCTATTGTACAAAATCTGCAGAAGTAGCTAGATTGCAAACAAAACCTACAAAAAAAAGCACTTTTGCAGATGCTGGATTTGCATTCATTCACATTATTTCAGAATAAATCGTGATGTGGAGTTGGATCATATGATAAACGAATTGAAAGTATGTACTGGAAAACCCGTAGTTATTATTATCATTTTTATTTTTTTTTTACTTCGGTGTGTTTGGAAGCAGCTGCTTTTTCAGGTTCAAATAAATAA
>JBBPBX010020110.1:13604-26449 GCA_038048925.1 Garcialebias charrua | reverse complement strand
TATATATATAATATCCTATGTCATATTTGTTGCATATGCTGTTATTCATTCAACCTTTATTTCGTCAGGTTAATCTCATTGACTCTCGAGGACTCATTTACAAGAGCGACTTGCTACAAACTAAAGAATGATGACAACAATAACAGTAGAAATTTCCTCAAACAATCAACAATAGACAAACATAAGAGAGAAAAATACAGACAGGCCTATATGTTTTTAACCAATTAAAATAAAATATAAAAGTATCATAAAGACATAAAGAAAGGGAGACATTATATCAGAATAAATAAATCTAATCTGCCGCCTTCACTGACTCCACCACACCAGCAGGGGGCGACGCTCACCTTCGGCCCCGCGCTGAGACCGTTAACCTCCCGAACCAACATCCGTCGTTCCTTCCGGCTCCGGTCCCTTCACAAGTGGAAAGGTAAATGGGAACTCAGCGTAAAAATCCAAAAATATCTCAAACATCTTACATTCATCAATGTGGTGATGTCCATGGTTTGCTAGTTGTTAACGTCTTGAACCAAATCGTCAACGTATTTTAGCGGTAAACGCTTCGTATTCACGGTTATAACGATTAGAAGTGGGGATGTCAACCCGGTTCAGGTTTTCATGAACGGCTGCCATTTTTTCCTCCTCAGACGCGGGCCGCTCTCAACTTTAACGTGAATGAAGTTGTCTGGATTATTTTATGTAAATTGCAAATGAATTGTTCGATGTGAAATTGACCCTCCGACCTGTCGCGCAGATGCTGATGCCCAAGAAGAATCGTATTGCTATCTACGAGCTCCTCTTCAAGGAGGGAGTCATGGTGGCCAAGAAAGATGTTCACCTGCCCAAGCATCCCGAGCTTGCCGACAAGAACGTGCCCAACCTTCATGTGATGAAAGCGATGCAGGTGAGAAATCAATGCATGTGAACACAGAGGTTTAGTTTAATCCCATTTCAAGCTGCTGCTCTGAGTTACCTTCACCTGCTGACACTTTATTGCTAGACATCTGTCTCCATCCATTATCTTACCTGCTTTGTCCTTTTTGGGTCGCATGGGTCACTCGTGTCCATGTCCAGCCATCACTGAGAGGCAGGGTACACCCTGGACTGGTCTCCAGTCCATCACAGGGACAATTATTTCATCATCTCCATATTTTTCACAAGCAGCATAAATAACGGGGGAAGCAGGATTTTCTTGATAAAGTTTGTGCAAGACATGTTTACTTGCTAATTAAGCTCTGTTTGTCAAACTTTGGATTCTTAAAGCTGGTATGGCAGAGTCTGCTCAACAGTTTTGTGATCAGAAGTTAAAAAGCATGGCTGACCATTGTCACATTTGACAATTCTCGAAGTCGACGTGATGTCACGCATCACGTGACTTCAACATCAGGTTGCGTTGTGGGGGTAAACTGCGGTTCAGACCATTGGAATTCGTTTTGTTCAGAGGCTCTGGTTTTGTTTGCTAGTAAAGTCGAATCGAATATTTTTGTGTAGCACACATCTTTGGAAGGATGTCTTATGAATACGAAGACAGTTTACTTACCAGAGATGCGCGACAGCGGGACAGTATGAAACTGAAACTGTCTGGACTCCAAAAATGTCCGTATAAACTACCGGTTGATATGTGGGTAAATAATAATAATATATACAGTATTTGTACCTCTTTATTTTATCTTTTTTAATGTTCTGATTTATTTGCACAACGGGAGCTGCAAAATTATTTTATTGTTCATTATCTAACAGCAGTTAAGACTTATAAACACACATGGTTAACTTGCAAACACTGTGGTTATGTGCAATAAGGTTATGTGCAATAATGGCCACCTGACTTTTTGATATGGCTGATACTGTTGTTTTTACTGTATTTTTTATCTATTTTTATTCAATTTTTACCTCTGTATTTTATCTTTCTTAATGTTCTGATGTATTTGCACAACGGGAGCTGCAAAATTATGTTGTTCATTGTCTGTGGACCGCACAATGAAAGACTGCAGTGTATTTTTCAGTGCAACAATAACAATAAAAATTGTTTTCTCTAATTGTTGGTTCTTTATCATCTTGTTTGTTAGCTGTTGTATACAAGCAAAAGTTAATTAAGTCTCACAGTGTTGCAGAACAAGTATGTTTGTCAAAGTCTGAAGCAAAGACGCACATTCAATACTGTTAATGACACCTTTAAGCTTGTTTAAACTTCATGTCAGTGGTAGAACTAATATTTTTAAAAGTTTTTCATACTGAAACTGAATATGCAAAAATGTTCACATAAAAAAGGGAAACAGCACAACATAAATGATGGTTTCGTCCTATTTTTAATGTTTATTACTCATTGTATTAAAGACAGACAATTTTTTTTTCATAATTTGTATCCTATCTAAGCATTTCAGTTTTAAAACAGCTCTTTCACATGCCACCGAAAATACAAATCAAATCAAAGGATTGCAGAAGAATAAAAAATATTATGACACTATTTTCAGAAAGTATTACTTTCTACAATAATTATCAAATAAACAAACTAAAATTTGAACTTTACAAATGAAACACTATCATACCATATATACAACTGTAGGCTCAATTGGTCAATATTTTTAAAATAAAGCCAACAGGTTAACTGCATGCAGCAGTACTACTGTCTAAAAACAATCCCCTGTCCCAGGTTTGTCAGTGATGCACAAACAGTCAGAATTTTGTCACAGCTTGACAGTGGGCAATCCATACTTTCGTCTTTGCAACTCTGTATGCAGCGAACAGGTAAAGAACCTTTCAGGATACCAAAACGGTTCTTCATCAGTCCAATCACTCGCTCCACATGTATCCTGACAGGAACCTTCAGAAGAGCAGGAACCTTCAGTGGAGCAGGAACCTTCAGTGGAGCAGGAGAGATGAAATTTTTTGTGAAACTTCAACTTCTTTTGCAGACAGTTGTGTTTTGCCCCTAGTAAATGCTGGTGTCAGGAGCTCTGCGCTGCACAGTGTGGCAAAGTCAATCAATGAATTGTTGACATGCGTGTCATCTTCCGACGGCTGTTGTGAAGCCAAATGATGTGTTGGGGATGCTGTGGATCTCTCTGGCATGGAAAGCTTTCTTCGTGCTTTGGGTGTTACTGCTGTTGGAAAAAGAGGAGAAATATTTTAATCATGTTAGCAGTAACACACAGTACTTTAATATTTCTGACACACACATGAACACAATATTAGAACTTTCTTTGTTTTAGGTTTCAGGTTTTCCTCACTGTTTAGGTTATCTGTTATGAAGATATATATATTAAGTTACGTATTCCCTTAGTAAATTAAATCATTACATACCTGGTTTCTTGGCCCTCCGAGCAGCTCTTTCATATCGTGCAACCTTTAGGGAAGGTTTGTTAGCTGTAACTTCAACTGACTCTGGGCGCTGAGGGAAGATGGATGGAACATAGTCTGGATGGGACTGGACATTTACTTTCCGTCCTAAAGATAACAAAGACTAGAATTACAACAGTCTCAGAAAAGGTGTATTTTTATGTATTTGACTCAACACTGGCCAGGCAAGTGCATGGCCTACTGATGTTTAATCAATTACAGTGCTAACAACTGTTATAAATGACCTCTATTTTCTTTTTTATGTTTCTAAAAGCAATAGTAATACGTACCGGTAATAAAATGTGCCGAACACACATACGTGTGCTTGCTTCGTGGTGATCAAAGCTTTGCAGGATTTACAGATCCATCTGGTTTTTGGATGCCTCTGTTGACTGCAGCTTTCAATTTCTCCCTTCTCGCTCCTGATGTAGGAAAAATGAAGTAGTTTCTATCGGGATGTTTTTTTATGTGCGAAATGCAGTCCTTAACGCAGCAACTTTTCACCATTTTACCAATTTCACCCGCCGAAGCACTCGTTTGTTTGCCCCAAAACAAAGATGTCTGCCAACAGTCACGTGACAAAGTACCCGGCTGTTCGACTTCGAGAATGTCTCAACAGCGTCCAGGCAGTAACATCACTTTAAAAACGTCATCAGTTAGCTGATATCACAAACACTATTGAACAGGAGCAGGGGCCTCCCATGTTCAACTGTCCCCCTCGTGCTGTGACCCCGGAATTACACCACATGCGTTACGGCTCCGCCCCGCTCCGGTCCGACCTCCGCAGCAAATACGCACCCATTATAATCAATGACAGAATTTACACTGGCTCCGCACGGCGGCGGTGAGCTGCGGAGAGCGGACGGCAGTCCGTCAAAATTAGAAATTTTTCTATTTCTGCCGGATGACGGAGCTGTGCCGGAGTCAACTTTTGAAGATTACGTCGCACCAACAGGAAAAGGAACGAGCACAACTTCCGTATTTACAAAATAAAATCACCACGGGCGGACTAATCCTAGCTCTATACGGATTTATTTGTACAAAAATGCTGTCAAACTATCATTTATGACTATTCTATGACTAAACTATTATATTTATGACTATGACTACACCTAATAACGCAATACAAGAAATAAATAAATAAAAAAGTATTTTATTCTGAAATGTAAACATCACTTCCTGTTGCTCAAACCATGTCGCTCATTTACGAGAGAAGATCAAGGCAGCAATCTCTCTACAGTTGTTCTCCTTCTTCCACCGAATGAATTGTTTTGTTCAGACTTCCTTATTTATCACTTGATTTATCGCGAGATCTCGCAAGTTTCGCGCATGCGTCTTGGAGCGGCGCATGCAGGCGGACCTGAGCTGAGCGGAGGTAGTGGAAATGGAGTTTGAGACGCTCAGCTACGACCTGCGGAGCGGAGCGGACCGCATGTAGTGTAATTCCGGGGTCACTGTAAGCATCACTCACCCTCTGAATAGCATGCAGACATCAGGGCACTAACTTCATGGTTTATTCTTTTTACATGTGAACTACAGTACCGGTAGTTTTGGCTGCCACCAGCATACTGGTTGAACCACCATGAGAAGGTGATGCTCATAAGACTTTTGAGTTTGCTGCAGTTCCTCAGACTGAAGAAGTCTTTTGGATAAAAGACTAAATGTTTCATTAAGGAAGAATCCGCAGAGATTATATAGATTACAGGCAGTCCCCGACTTACGAGCACATCGACATACGAGGTTCCGGACTTACGAGCTGACTAACGAACAGTAAAGTTGTACAGAAAATACAGCACTGGTATGTGTTTTTAGATGAAAGTGTGTTAGCTAACAGTTTGTAAACAAGTTTCTGAGCATGTTTATGAACTAGTATGTACGTTTGTGTTGAAAAACGAGTGTTCGTAGTAGCGCTAGCATAAATTTTCCGACTTACGACCGAAAATCCGGACTTACGAGCGACACGTGTTTCGTGTTCCGACAGGAGATTTCGTCTTACGAGCACCTCGCAGGAACGGAACTCGCTCGTAAGTCGGGGACTACCTGTACCTGGATTATTGAGCATGCATCAGGACATCATTGTCTCCAGTTCCTCTATGCAGTCTGTCCTGTTATATTTACAACACATTTTTCTCTTGCCTTGAAGTCAGGACAGCTGGGTACCTGGTCACATGAACATTTTGACTTGTGGGAAAGTTTGGATTTTCCATTTCCTGGATGACTGAGAATCTTATCAAATATTCAACTTTTTGATTTCAGCTTCACTTGTTCTAACTCCCCTTTGTTCAGCAGCCTAACCTTTTTTATTGAATAAATTTATAAAATGGCTTTAAATGCTATGTTAAAACATCTAAAAGCAGATTTTTATAGTACAGTATTTTCTGGTGTATAGGTCGCACCTGTGTATAGGTCGCATTGTCCAATTATCAACAATAGATTGGAAAAATCCCTAGATAGTTAGCACTGGTGTATAGGTCGCACCTACGTTTAGCTCTGCTGCAAATGTCTGCCACAGGAGCGCACAGCAAGGCTTTTAAGAAGATTAACACTTAAAAACAATTATTTGTTTGTTAAAAATTATAGCAAATATATGTCTGAGCTGAACTTCTCCTTAATAAATGAACGTACCGGTAATTGTGAAATGAGGGTAACCTCGTTTTTCGTCTCCATTCTGTCTAAGATTTTTCTTTTGTTGTATAAGTAATGTGATGATGATCTTAAAGGTCCTTTCAGTGTTATTAGAATTTGAAATATTTTGAAGAACATCAAATCATAGTTGAAACTTGATTACTCATTAGATTATAGTTTTATGGTAAAAGTACTTGTAGAAGTTTATAAAGCTTTACACTTCACGTGCTTGTTCCTGAGTGGATGATTATGTGGATTTTTTGAGTTATCTGAAGATGAAAAACTCAAATCTTTTTGTCCACAATACTGTGCAGTTATGTGTGATTTTACCCTCATTGTTTTTGTAATAGTTTAGAAAATAATGCAGGATTGTGCTCAGGATTGATCACATAAGCGATGCAGGAACTACGTACTGTACATCTAATTTGTTGTGGTTGTGTGTGCTTTTCTTTTAGTCTCTGAAGTCCTGTGGGTATGTCAAGGAGCAATTTGCCTGGCGTCATTTTTACTGGTACCTCACCAATGAGGGTATCCAGTACCTGAGAGACTTCCTTCACCTTCCACCTGAGATTGTGCCCGCCACCCTGCGCCGTCAGACCCGCCCTGAGACCGCAAGGCCCAGGCCCAAAGGTAAAGTACTGTTCTACAAGAAACATGCGCCACACAGTAAGAACCAACTGATCTGTTCAGTGTGGGGAGCTGCTGCTGAGTTCCAGGTTGTTCAAGAAGAGACGAACAAAAACATGATATCACACACGTATTTGAAATGAAATGAATTCAGTTTGTGAGGTGAAGCTTAGAAGAAACTACAATTCAATATGATCTGTGCTTATTATTTATTCTGTTAGCCAATTAAGTATTTCAGTTTAACTATTAAATGACTACAGCTTGTTGGTTCGCATTTGATGCTTTAAAATCATTAAATATTTGAATCTATAAGGTAAAGCTAGACAAGTTTGAGACCCATAAAGTTCAAAAAATAAAAACCCACAAATAAAAGAATAAAACCGAGCTTTACCAGAATCACTTTACTGCATTTTACCTCAGCATTACTCGCTGCTCTTACTTTTCATATTGAAGTTCAAGGTTCTTTGTCATTCACATCACATACATGAGGTGTAACAAAATTGTGTACTTAAAGTACCAGTTACACCCAGTTGAAGATGCAAGTTGCTAATAATAAATCTGTACTTGAAAATGGTACTGCAGAATTTTTGCCTAATTTGTAATTACTGTACTTCAGTTTTACAACATGTTGCTCAAGCAAGGCATTATTTTGCTGCTGCTGCTGAAAGTGATTTTTTTTTTTGTTGCAAATCATTTGATTAAATGTGACTGACATTAAAATGTAATTGTTTGAATTATGTACATCTGCAATTAGCTGAGAATGCAGTGTCATGAGCAGTAGGTGTGTGAATCTGTCTGGCAATTTGATTCAGAAACTATTTTTGAAATTGTCATAAATTGTGTTTAAATTATGTAATTGACAAGATGAAAAGATTAAACAATGTAAACAGATTAAACAATGTAAACCGAACATTAACAGGTATTTAAAACTATAATTTTAGGTTCCTCACTCTCAAATCTTCTTGCATCATTTTATATTTATACCAAAAATGGGAACAAATAGAGGAGTGAATAAAATTCTGTAACTTTAATTACCAGTATTAGGTTAGCTTAGCTGCCTGGATTTAAAAAAATAAAATAAAAATAAATCTAGGAACAAATAATTCATCCATTATCTTTACCCACTTCTTCCTTTTCATGTCATGGGGGTCACTGGTGCCCATGTCCAGCCATCACTGTGTGAGACGTGGGGGACACCTGGACAGGTCTCCAGTCCATCACAGACAAATAATTCAAAATACATAAATATAAAATAAATATATTGGGCAGCACGGTGGCACAACTGGTAGAGCTGCTGCCTCTCAGCGAGAAGGTTGCTGGTTCAAATCCCGGTCCGGGGCCTTTCTGGGTGGAGTTTGCATGTTCTCCCCGTGCATGCGTGGGTTTCCTCCGGGTACTCCGGTTTCCTCCCACAGACCAAAAAACATGCTTGTTAGGCTGATTGGTGACTCTAAATTGACCCTAGGTGTGAGTGTGAGAGTGGATGGTTGTTTGGTGTGAGTGAGACAGGTCCCTCTTGTAAATGAGTCCCCGTGACTCAACGAGGCTAGCCTGTATAAATAAAGGTTGAATGAATGAATGAAAATAAAAGTAAACAGACTTCAGCCTGCCATACATAGTACGTATTAGGGCTGGGCCATATCATATCGTTTACGACAATACCGGTAAAAATAGCTTGCCCGGGCAAAAAAAAGATATGATATGCTAATTTCATGACGTGATACGTAAGGACGCCCCGCCCCCCAACCGAGCGCTTCAAACTGAACTGCGCACCTCTCTTCCACCAGTCTGTACTGGTGTAACACGTTAGCTAAAATGATAAAAACAAACCGCGCGTCGTGTCAGCTTCTGTCCCCTGCTCTGAACAGCAGGTAGAGGATCAAATGCCCCCACCCCCCCCCACCCCACTGAGCAGCCGCGCTGCGGGCTGGTCTCCCTCGCTCTGAAAACTGTCTCTACAAACACGCGCGGCTCTCCACGGACCAAGAGAAAACCACAGTGAAGTTATTTTCAAGTTGGAAGTTGGATATTCGAGCTCCGTGTCTTCATCGGTGCGTTGCTCTCGTCAGTCCACTTCATGGAGTCTGATTTCGGGCAGCCGCGCTGAGTCTGCCCCTATTCAGAGACGTCATGGTTCACTTAGGGACCGTCAACAAATTTTCGACCGTGTCACTCTTTAGAAACAAAGAATAATATATTTTACATGGAGAGTGATTTAGGAAACTACACCTGAACTTTAGTTTTTGTGGTGGTTTTTGTTTATCAATCAATCAATCTTTATTTATAGAGCCCTTTTCAGCAGCCAGAAGGTGCACAAAGTGCTGAACAATACAGAAATAAAACAAACAATAAAAAATAACAATAAAAAACAGCCAGTTAAAAATTAAAAACAATTTAGACCTAACAAGAATGTCAAAGAACTACTAGGTATTAAAAGCCTAAAGATAGTCCATTATATTTTGTGCAGACTTTTTCAATCTAAATAACAGATCTTTTTTATTTTTTATTTTTATACTGACTGAATACTTTACTAAATAAAGTAATTTCAGTCAAATTAACCCTTGTTGTTTTAATTTTTTTTATAATACTGCAAAGCAACATGTTAAATTAATTTTGTCAAATAAATAAATTTGATTTCTTTTTTTTTGGGGTTATATCACGAAATTTATCGTTATTGTGATATCACTCTGAAATATCACAATATAATTTTGAGCCATATCGCCCACCCCTAGTACGTATATTAACCTAAAACTCAAAATAAAATGCAGACTTCACAGTTTATTTAACCATATTGCTCTAACATTTGCTCTATTTTCAAAACTTTACCTAATTTGAAATATACAGACTTCCACAGTCTTAACCTTTGGTAAATCTTTAACACAATTTCAGAACCTGTGCAAGTCTGCACAGAAACTCTTCTGAACTGTAATTTATAAACCATAAACGGTACTAGGCCCCAGGCGATGTGTCTCATCTGGCCTCTCTTCAATCTGTTAAAAAGACAAATTACATTAAGTTTGTTGTATAACTTGTCTGTAAAAGTTTTTGTTTAATATGAAAAAAAGTTATCTTTGAGCTGCAGCTGGTGCATTAATCAGAGCTTCTCCCACTTTATTCTTTGTTTCATGGTGGAGTTGTAGTTCTGCTTTATCGCTAAAAAAGCTATGTGAAGGAATAACGTACGTTGGGTCCACCCAGCGTATTAAAAATAAACCTAAACCCCTCGCCTTCAGCTGAGCTGTCTGATCGTAACTCCTTTGTGCAGGAGATGGAGTGGGAAATCTTCACACCTCTTGGAGAATTAACTGGAAGTTTGTTGCTCCAGAATTCACTGCTCTGCTGCTTTCGCTTTTCATCTTGCTTCTGCGCATTTGTCGTATTTCCAAAATACTGTATTCATTTTTATTTTACACTTCTTGCAAACAACCGTGCTCTTGTCAAGCTCTGTCTTCCCCGTAACGTAGAATCCAAAATGACTTGACACCGACTTTTAACGACGAAGGAGCAGGTTGAACCATTCTGTCCTGCTCCATGCTAACAGACTCCATTCAGGTAAAGGGAGCTTGCTAACTAGCTTGCTGTACTGTACGGTGGCCTACAAGGCTAAATTCTACGGTGACAGGCGGACACGTAATGCAATATGCAGTACGCCCAGGAGTACGAGCAGGAAAAAATAAAACTTAAAACACATTTTAAAATCGATTTATGGACCTTTAAAAATTATTCAGAATTGCCAGAACTGAGACTCTAGATTCTTTAATGAATCATTTTAATGAGCAGTGAAGTGGAGCTGTAGATTTAATTTCAACAAATGTTTTAACTTCTAAAACCAATATTTTGGCGTAAGTTTACTCAAGTTGATCTTAAATCATTTAAAAACCAAAATGAAACTTATTTTCTTGTGTGATCATTTTGTTTTTGCAGGAATGGAGGGAGAGAGACCCGCCCGCTTTAACCGAGGAGAGGCTGACAGAGATACATACAGGCGATCAGCAGCACCCCGTACGTATAGTCCTGATGGTACCTTTCACCGTATTAATGGACTTGTTTGTCTGCTCTGGCTGTAAAGTTAATTGAGCTGCATAACATGTTAAATGGAGTGGACCAAAATGGCTCCACAGGCTCATTAGGCTAATTATTTAGGATGGTATTTAACATGCTAATGCTTGTTCTTGAGATTAAAAAGGTGAAATATGATGAGGCCTACTATGGAAACAAGGCTGTATTAGAGATATATATTAAATATTATTTATGGTAATATTTTAGTTGGTCAAATGAGCTTGTTGAAAATGTGTGGGGTGCAAAGTTCAGCTCATTCTCTTGTTTGTTCCTCAAACAATGAAGCTGAATGTTTTTATGGTCATATTTCTGCAAACATACAGTACTGAGTGGATTAAAATTAAACATGTCAGACCACCCAGTGACAGTTTTCTTTAGAATATCAGACAAAAAAGTCAAAATATTTTGTCACACTGATTTGCCAGGCTTCTATAAATATTGTCTGACTTTATAATTCTTCTCCTCAGCTGGTGCTGACAAGAAAGCAGAGGCCGGTGCTGGAGCTGCCACAGAGTTCCAGTTTGTAAGTACTTTCAGTTTATGTGGCTCTTGTGGCAAATATGGATATTTGTCTAGAGAAAATGTGCTGCAATATTTCTCTCCAACATTGTAAAGTGTGTTTTCAGCTCTGTGTCATGTTGAGATGTGAAGTGTGCATGGTTCTGGTGTGAGACTAGATGTGGAGCTTTGATTTGACCTTTGAACTTGTTGTCGTTACAGAGGGGCGGCTTCGGACGCGGCAGAGGACAGCAGCCTCAGTAAATGTCACTGTTCATTACAAATAAAGAAAATCTTGAGTACACATTATGGTTTTGCATTATTTGTTTCCACATTTTCTCTAAACACAAGATATAACTGTTGTTGTATTAAGTGACTTGAGGTTTCTCCAGATTCCTGAAGCCGATTCTGAATCTGCTTTCTGTACTTTTTACTCTGACATCATGTTTTTTCTGCAGGAAGCACTTAATGAAATAACTCAAATTATTTCAAGCGGATTTTTAGTGAAAGGTAGTTTTATTTTTTAACGTTCAACTTCAGTTTATCCTTGGCCACTCTTGTTGCCTTTAAAATCCAGATTCATATTCCTCATTAAACTGCTCTTGCAGCTGATGATTGAAGGTATCCATTTAGCACAGCTACTTTTTACAAAATTCTTTACTAGTTTGCTGGAAAACTGAAGTGCTGCTGTGACTGATTTATTTATACCTGTTAATTAATTTGGCTACAAAATTATGAATGCAGGGGAAATATACCTCATAAATCCTCATAAATCTTTCCTTTTCAGGGTGCGTGGGAGTTTGCCCAACCAGTTTACATGTGCTTTGTGGACTTGGAGAAGGCATTCGACCGCGTCCCTCGGGGGGTTCTGTGGGGGGTACTCCGGGAGTATGGGGTACCAGGCCCTTTGATAAGGGCTGTTAGGTCCCTGTACGACCGGTGTCAGAGCTTGGTCCGCATTGCCGGCAGTAAGTCAGGCTCGTTTCCGGTGAGAGTTGGACTCCGCCAAGGTTGCCCTTTGTCACCGATTCTGTTCATAACTTTTATGGACAGAATTTCTAGGCGCAGCCAAGGTGTTGAGAGGATCCGTTTTGGTGACCTTAGAATTGCTTCTCTGTTTTTTGCAGATGATGTGGTCCTACTGGCTTCATCAGTTCGTGATTTACAACTTTCACTGGAGCGGTTTGCAGCCGAGTGTGATGCGGCCGGGATGAGGATCAGTTCCTCCAAATCCGAGGCCATGGTCTTGAGCCGGAAAAGGGTAGCATGCCCTCTCCGGGTCGGGGAGGAGGTCCTGCCCCAAGTGGAGGAGTTTAAGTATCTCGGGGTCTTGTTCACAAATGAGGGAAAACTGGAGCGTGAGATCGATAGGCGGATAGGTGCAGCGTCCGCAGTGAAGCGGGCGCTGTACCGGTCTGTCGTGGTGAAGAGAGAGCTGAGTCAAAGGCAAAGCTCTCAATTTACCGATCGATCTACGTTCCCACCCTCATCTATGGTCATGAGCTTTGGGTTGTGACCGAAAGAACGAGATCTCGGATACAAGCGGCTGAAATGAGTTTTCTCCGCAGGGTGGCTGGACTCTCCCTTAGAGATAGGGTGAGAAGCTCAGTCATCCGGGAGGGACTCGGAGTAGAGCCGCTGCTTCTCCACATCGAGAGGAGCCAGTTGAGGTGGCTCGGGCATCTGGTTAGGATGCCTCCTGG
>JBBPBX010020109.1:29831-43709 GCA_038048925.1 Garcialebias charrua | reverse complement strand
GGGTTAAGTGTCTTGCCCAGGGACACACAACACATGGTGGGCGGATGCGGGATTCGAACCTCCAACCTTCCGATCAGGGGTCGACTGCCATTACCACTACACCACGGTCGCCCGGCTCCACCTGTCGAGGCTGCTTTTGTTTAGAGATGGGATGAATTGCTCTTTGATTGAAACTGTTGCTTCATAGTCACAAGTGATGTCATCAAGTGCGACTATACGTTGTCAGTGCCGTACCACGTGTTTTGTCAAGCAGAACCCCCTCCAGCCCCCTGAGCTGCAGCAGTCCTCCCCTTTGCCAGTTGTCTTTTGTCTCAGTGAAAAAGTGAAGGAGGAGCGATTGTGGAATTGAGGAGGAAAACATGCAGCATACGAGGAGGGAAAACTTAAAACTAGGAATGATTCTTTAATGTCTGCAACTCATTCTAATCGTTCATTGTCAAGAGCCGTTCAAATGATCTGGATCGTTCACAAACGTCACACCGTCACATGGTTGACCTCTCCACTGTTGTTGATGGTGAACGTTGTACACAAGTGACGTGGCTGAGTGAAAGCTGCACAATCGTAGCATTTCCCTGATGGTATAAAAGCAAACACATTGGTCCTTGAAGCTGTTCCATGGTTAGACCAACAGTCTTTGCATCCCTCATAGGGTCCAAGTATCTGTTTGGTTTGAAATGACCTTTGTTTGTTTGGACTTTGCTAATCAGGTATATCATACAGTAATGGCAGTTTTGGTTTAGACTGCAGTGCCCCATAGCTTAATCAACTTTCTCTAACCTAAGCCAGGCTGGGGCTTCATTCCTTTAGTCCACTTGTTTTGGCAGTTTACACCTGCCTCATTTCTTGCCCATGTTTGCTGAGCTTGGCAGCATTATCCCATTTATTGATTTCCACCTTAGTTTTCTTGTCTTCAGCAAACTGCAAAGCTTTGGCTCAGATGTGAAGTGAACAGCACCCCTGTTCTTCAGTCTACTTTACCATTGCTGTTCCTTGAGCCGCATTGCAGTAACAAACCAGCCAGCGGCAAAGATGGCTTCTTCATATAAGCCATACCTCTCACTGGCAGGCACCACGACTTGGCAGGCAGGTTTCTAAAGACAGGGGAATGAGTGTGTGTGTGTGTGTGTGCTGATTCACAAAGATTGCCTCTTTGTACTCGCTGAGTGGTCATGCTGCGATGCCAGCAACAGTCTCTGCGTTGCTACTACTGGTGGAAATGGACAGCTTAGTTTAGACGCGCACATCTTCCCGAGAGAATCCTTCTTCCCTCTGCTTGTTTCCTAATTGGTTTCTCTCCAAAGCAGCCATCTCTGCAGCTGTTTATCGCTTTTGATATAAGATGAGGTCAGCTTCTAAACAGTACATCAGCATAACAGAAACCAGAGCCTGGCAGCTCCCTGTAAGAGCAAACTGCTGTGTAAATCTAACAAGGTGCATATTTTTGTTCAAAGATTCATATTGTTATAAAAAAGATTTGCAAATGAATGTATTCTGCTTGCTCAACCCTTTGAGCTCAGTTCTTAGAAAATGATGCTTAGTCAGGAACTCGCTCCAGCAGCTCTAAACACAAAAGTGTCACTATTGGATTTGTGAAACTCTTTAAAGCTGGTGACCTAATAATAGCAGAAGCAATGCCATTGATATGGTGAAGCATTCCAAACTAAGATTTAATCAAGTTTTTGCAATGTGAAACAAAGTAGAAAGTGTTGGAATAAAAGATCTACGGTAGGCTTGTGAAAAGACAAGTCAAAACTTTTCTAAACAATCCTAAAAATGGAAAAAAGTCCTTTAAAAATGTATTGCCACAACATCTGAAGCTAAGGCAGGATAAGTTGTGGCAGCTTCAAGAAGCCTGAGATTTGTCTGGGGGGAACACTAATGAATGACAGACACAGTCTTCGTAACCAAGTTGTTTTGGCAACTTATGGCCTGTTTCTTTCTTACATCCATTAATATTTTCATTGCTTTTGCTGTGCTGAGAGTTGCTAACAACGTCCTCATGTTGAGTTCCCCCTGCATGTTTCAGTCAGCAGGAGAGGCAATATCGGAACATCTGCCAACACACACCACTGTAACACACCAAAGCACTGTGGCAGAAAGTGTTACTCTTTGGTGAACAGTGAACTGGAAAAGATCAAATTGAGATTGAAGGAAACAAACATGAATCAAAAGACGGGTGTAGGTGGGAACAGAGAGATGGTGACTAGATTATCTGAGAGCTGACTGAACTGAGTTTGAGTTGATTTGAGGATTGAAGCCTCCCTGTCGTGTTCCAGCCAAGGCAATAATGAGAACAGAGAAAGAAGGCAGCTGCACTTCTGTTCCCCCAAGAAGGAATATTTTCTGGCGAATGAATGTATTGAACTTAAACAGGGACGGTAAAAAGAACTGGTTTAGAGGAGATAAATTTAGCTCAAAGAGGGAGGAGCGCTCGCAATAGGAGGTAGAGGAATCACTGAGAAAGAAAACGAGGAGGAGAGATACAGGATTAGAGAGGTGGGATAGGTCAGGGGAGACGAGAAAGCAATAATATTCTCAGGACTGAAAGTGATTATGTTGCCATAAATCACTGGAATAGCATTGATTCTCTTTTGTAGCTGTCCTAAATGATTATGGCACTTGTTCATCACTTGGTACTTGAGACTCAGTCGGTGTTTCCAATCATGGATACATGTGTGCAAACACGATGGTGATGACAAATTAAGGTTCATTTGAGTTGGAATTGCTTTTGTCGTTGCCAGCTCGGACTGCACATACTGTACAGAAAAACAGATAGTTTCTTTCTCCTTTATTGTTGCCGGTGCACCTTCGTTTTAATTTTCAGTGTTGTGCAAACAGTGTTTTTAGACTTCCTTTAGTCAGCCTAAGACCCAGGAATTTATTTTGAGGGGCAATGATAAGAGCGAGACAAGTAGCCTGCCTGTGTAAATTGAACTAGCGCTTACTTCTGTTTTTCCAGTTGGGATGTTGTTTTCACTCTCCAGGTAATAAATCAGCTGAGAAGACTCATTCTAAGAGGTCAGCCTTCCATTTGGCTGCCCTTCTTCAGACTTGGGCCTTTGCCTACACTTGATGGGCCCGTGTCAGTGCAGTCGGTGCACTGCTGTTCTGTGGCGGTACTCCACCTCCAAAGAATCAATTTCAGCTCATTCTGCTTGTGCCCTGACAACATCTCATATGAAATTATACAAAAGCCTGCTACCCTCCTTGTAAGCACCATCACAGAAAGCACCTACTCAGCCAGCTGCTGCTCTCTGGCCCCTTGTGCCTCACACAGCTACTGTTATTCTACATCTTATCGTTCAGATCTTTTTGTGTCCTCTGTCATGGAGCAACAAAGGAGAATTAGAAATACAGCTAACCCCCTACTTATGACTCCATCGACCTACGGCAACCCGGACCTACGAACGTATCATATTTAATAAAAATATGAAATTATAAAAAAAAAAAAAATTTGTGTGTGTTTAAATGTTCTTAATTTCATGTGTACAGCACTTTGTTGCAGCTGTGGTTGTTTTAAAGGCTTTATAAATAATTATGATAAAAATGATCATTTCTGATCATTTTTGTCAGAATTGCGCAATATTTGTTCAACTTCCGGTCATAACAGGAAATGCTACAAGAAGGTCTCCAGTTTACACGGTCACAAGTTAAAGCAGAACACCGGAGGCCATTTTAGGTCAGTCACGGCTGCCGGCTTTGAAGACTGGGTGACCCAGGATTGCCTCATATGGATTAATTACTAGCTGGAAACGGCTTTGTGAACTCTGTGGACGTCTCAGGCAGCCGCGGATTGATCGCCGATCGCTCTGTCATCGCGAACAGCAGCTCATGGCCTGGCTAACAGGCAGCTAGCAAAAGCTAACACAGGCCTCGCGCAGCTGCCGTCTGTTTGCCGCGCTGCTCGGCCGACAACATCAACGCATGGCAACCTAAGATGTCGGCTTTGACCATCTCAAAGTAAGAAATTATATTTTTATTTATTCTGTATTAATTAATTATTTTATTCTGTAATGATTTTACAGTATTGAATGTGCTGTGCTGAATAGCAATGTTTAACATTACTGCACACTACTGTACATGCTGTACAGTTACTGTGTGTGTTTATGGATGAATGTGTGGTGTAATGTGTTAGATAAGTGTTTGTAAATAAAGTTCTGTGCATGTTTATGGCCCAGTATGTCCGCTTGTTCAGTCTCATGCCGATAAATTTGTGTGCGGCGCTCCGTTAGCGTTATTTCCGCAACGTACGAACGAAATCAGGACCTACGAACAAGACGTTATTTTCACCCCCTAGCTACGGCAGAATCGACCTGAGAACGGTCCTTAGGTCCCGAACTCGTTCTTAACTCGGGGGTTTCCTGTACCCTCCATCCAGGCATGCTGTCAGCACAATAACATGAAGAATAAGAGAGATACAAACTTACATTTTGGTGTGTGGCTACATCGAGGTGTAAGAAAATCCTTCCAAAATTTGGGTTTTCACGTCAAAATCCAAGATAGCCATTCGCACGCATGCACACACCCATCCATCCATCCATCCATCCATCCATCCAATATTTCTACCCGCTTCTTCCTTTTCAGGTTGCAGGGGTCACTGGTGCCCATGTCCATCAGTCCCTGTGACAAACGAGACAAACAACCATTCTCTCTCTCACTCACACCTAGAGACAATTTAGAGTTACCAATTAGAGTTACCTGGAGAAAACCCACGCATGCACAGAGAGAGCATGCAAACTCCACACAGCTCTACTAACTAAACCACAGTCCATTTCCAGTACAGAAAGCTCATTTCAAAAACTACAACCATTCACAAATCCTTCAACGATGGGGGACATTGTCATACCACTTGTTAAAATATTGTACTTTCTGAAACGTAAAACAAAACATGACCATATTCAGTTTAAAAAGTTGTGTTTCCCTTAGAAAGACATTTTTCCATCAGAGACAGACCGTTTTAAACAACTGTTATGTTTATGATGCATCTTGGTGCTCTGCGGAGTCGAGGCTCCTCATTAAAATTCATCGGTGTCAGAATCTGAGGCCAGACAATTTGAATTGTTTTGCTTCTTAGCCACTATAACAAGTTATTGATCGGGCTCGATCTCATCCCCGTTAACGCAGCGGCGCACCCGGACCCACTGCGCTCGCCTGAGGGCCTGAGCCCCACAAAAAGCCGAGGACACAGAGAGGACGTTTTTGCCTACAGCATGCTGGACTCGCAGCTTTATTCATGATGACTGTGGAGGGTTGTGAGATCACAGGAACCAGTTATTTCATCTGTTTCAAACAGGCTGCCCTCTTTGTATTCTGCACATGCAGGCGTTCTCTTATTCTTACTGTAATAAGCCAATTTCAATGCACACGTAGTAAGATCCTTTAAGACTTATGAAATAAGACGCGAGTTCTGTTGTTTTTTTCTCGACCAAGCTCATTACTCACTGTTAAAAAAAATGCAGTAGGACGAGCATCTCTGCAATCCTGACATTTTTGTTATTCAAACACTGGAGTATTCTCTAGCCCCATTCATTCAACCTGTCAAACAACAGCCGAAGCAGGTTTGAACCATTTTTCCCATGTGAATCTACACACACTGTCAGTGTTTCTAAGATGCTTTGAGCTAAACTTGTTTGTCCAGTGGAAGCACATACCTTCTCTGTCCGTCCTGTTTTTTTTGTTTTTTTTTTTTAAGTAGAACTTCCTAACCTCAAGGAAACCCAACACTATGCTACCTGATCACCTTCTGACCCCAAATGCACTTACCGGCTCAGACTCCGTATCTTTTTCTCTTTTCTTTAGGATCACTTTTAGCAGAGGTTTGGTTGCACTGTTTCCTGTCGGACAATGTTTGTGGTTGAAATATCAAAAACAGTTCAATGTCTGTTTTGTTCAGCCATTAAACTATTCACAGCATGAACTTCCAGGGAAAGAAAGATGCTCCCGAGGAAAAAGTGTTTGTACAGATACATAAAGGTTTCAGTGCCTAAATATCAAAGCATTGTCATTACTGTTCGCCCATTATTCTTGGGATTCTGTCACAATTTTTGATTCACTACGCTTGCTGACCATCAATATAAAATCATGTACAAGATATGTTCAAATGTGTGGCTCGTTCCAGACTAGTATACTAGGGGTTTGGGTTGAAGAACAATGTATGGTGTAAATGAAATTCACAAAAAAAAAAAAATAATAATTCCACTAAACAACAGAGACTTTGGCAAAATGAGTGAGAACACCCAGGTTCTTCACAGTTCTGTAGCTCAGGCAGCTTCACAGCAGAAACCAGTGTTTAAATGGGTCTCAGAAAACTGAAGTAGTGGAGCTGCCTCAACTTTACCATATTTGCTTTCATTTCATAATGGGCCTGTCGCGATAAACAAATCAATCAATCGCATGATTAATGAAAATTATCAACCTCAATTTCATTTATCGTCTTTATTGTTTCTTCGTGTCTCTCTCTTTCTACTGAAGACACTGGAAGACAAAAGGCTCAACTCCGGTGCTCTTCACTGACCCCTCCCTTTCTCTTTAAAATCCATTTTAACCATCTAAAATCACGTTTTTGGATCGTTAAAAGCAGTTAAGCTGAGAAGCTAAGCTAACAGGCCAACCTCGGGGGAAACACCTCCGTCTTGTCGAAGCTCCAAGAATTCATGGTTGAAACCTGAGCCTTTGTGTAAAAAGAAGCTGAGAACTTGTTACTGATTTTTTTATTTTATTTAAAGCTTTGTGTGACAAATGCTATGCTAAAGAGCTCAAATCACACTGAGCATCTGCCATTTTGAGAACTGAAAAAAAAGGAAGGGGAGACCGCCCATGTCACGTCAAGGGGCCTCCCTCCCATTTTTCTTAAAGAGACACGCTGCTCACTCCCTACAAGTACTACACACAAAATAAATCAACATTTCTTCTTAAATTTGACAATAATGACTAATTATTGTCAAATTTCAAACAATATTATCGTTTATCGCAATAATTTCTAAGACAATTAATTGCCCAGCAAAAATTTGTTATTGTGACAGGCCTACTCATTAATTCCTATAAAATGTGTAACTAAAGTATTTTTCCAAACTTGTATCTTCAACATAAAGCACATAAACCTCTGACCCTTGAGTTTATCCACAATATTCCTGGATGCGTCACTGTAGAAGCGAATGTGCATTGAACTTCCGGTCCGACACCGGAAGTGCCTGTTTTCCATAGGCGGACTATGGATCGCGGGTGTTTTTGAAAGTTATTTTCATTCATTTTATCGGAGCAAACACAGCTTTTGTTTAAACGGAACGTTTACAGAAATGTCCTACCGGGGTTCAGGTACCTGCTGTGCTGTTCGCGGCTGCACCAACAACCGGACCAAGCTAAATCTTTGGCTAAAACAACAGTGTTTTCAACACGGACCCAAAACAAAGAAAGAGTGTTCCTGCATCCTACTCTATGGCTGTGTCTGCGCGATCAGGTAACATCTGTAATTTCTTTTTATTCAGGGAGGGTTTAATAATGAGAGTTTTGGATGATTTACTGTCTTAAAATGATATATGTCAGGCGCGACCAGTATTTTTAGCCGAGATAGATGCTAACAAACCTTAGCCGAGAGGCCGGAGCAAACGCGTTCGCTATTTATGTATTTTTAAATTATGTCAGCGCGATCAGGTCACATCTGTTATTTCTTTTTATTCGGGGAGGGATATTAATGAGAGTTTTGGAAGATTTACTGTCTTAAAACGATAGATCTCAGACGCGACTGGTATCTTTAGCCGAGATAGCAGCTAACAAACCTTAGCCGAGAGGCCGGAGCAAACACGTTCGCTATTTATGTATTTTTAAATTATGTCTGCGCGATCAGGTCACATCTGTTATTTCTTTTTATTCGGGGAGGGATATTAATGAGAGTTTTGGAAGATTTACTGTCTTAAAACGATAGATCTCAGACGCGACTGGTATCTTTAGCCGAGATAGCTGCTAATAAACCTTAGCCGAGAGGCCGGAGCAAACGCGTTATTTTTAAATTATGTCTGCGCGATCAGGTAACATCTGTAATTTCTTTTTATTTGTCCCTCCTCTTTTAACAAAACGAGTGGTGTTCCCACATTTTTAATGAACTAAAACAACAAAGTTTGGACTGTCTTCAACTGTATTACTCGCATGTAAACAAACGGTGTTTCCGGTCAACCGGAAGTCGTGTGCACATTTCGCGCAAAGCATCATGGGACGTAGGAATAATGTGGATACAGCAAAATGTTTTGTCAGCTCAGGCTGCTAAGCCCAACATTCCTACAGGTCTTTATAGAAGCAAGTGGATGCAGTTTTAGGCTCAAGCTGCAATGCCACCCATCAACATTTCTCCATGCTCGTTGACTCCAACATCTTTATTTAAACGTAGGTTAAAGCGGATTGCAACTTTAATTTTTTTGGTGTCACTGTTTTTTGACAAATTGCATCATTGTTGTCAGCAGATTCTGAATGGGAGAGGTGTGTTTATGGGGAATGCTGATGCTGCGTGGATTTCAGCTGTTTCAAAGAAGTGACACAAAGAAAAGTGCTGTGAAGTTCCACCAGCATGTTGTTACCAGCAGGTCCTTGTTCTGACACACAACTCATTTCTGCCTCCTCCACCATGCTGACAGTCACACTGAGCGCTTTTACTCAAGTGACGACAGCTCGTCATTTTTCAATTGAATTTCAAGGTTTCAGGCGGTTTTGTTTGATTGGATTAAGCATTACTTGATCTTTTAGGTTTTGGCTTCTGTGCTTGAAAAACTGAATTTATTTTAATGTGTTCAGTTTTGATTGTTAGCCTGTTTGAGGAGGACATGCGTAAGCAGAACAAAAACACACAAACATTTTGAGTTTTAGAACAAAATGAAAGTTGCACAACACTGGCCTTGGTAGAAAACATGCTCTGAGTGTTATTGTTCAGGTTTTAAAAGATTTTAAGTAAAAAAAAAAAAAGTGCTTTCATCATCACGGTGTATCAGAAATGCTTCAACCTTCTACCATGGCTTATCAGTTGTATTTCAGTGAGTCATTGTTTTTTTTTTTTTTTAACAATAAATGTCCTTTAAACTCAAATGGTTTCAAGGTGGGATGGCCTTACACTCAGATTTATTAGGATCCCTGTGAAAAATTTCAGCAGAAAGCCACACTCAAGAGGATGCATTGTCTCGAGTCCATTCACTGAACAGGAATGTGGTCCAGCTGGTGGACCTGCAATGCAGACGCACAACTTTCTATTGACCCCTCCCTTGTGTTAAAAATGGGGAGTGTTGAAACTACCTTGATGTGAGCATACTTTTATATTGGATCTTAGAACAAATGAATCTAGACAGTGCTTAAAAAGTGGAAACACGTGCACGAGGACAGGCTTTAACAGGTGCTGCTGGATATTTCCTCCAATTTAGAGCTCTTTGGGATTTTTACTTCAGAGAACAAATAAGATACACCCATCATAGCAGTTAATGAAAACACTTTTTTTTTTAAATAAACAATTTTTTTACAATCATTCCATAAAATCCCACTTCATAAGATCTGAGCTACTGCTTCAAGTTTTTCTGACATATCAGACTTGGGATGGGCTGGTTCAGGGCTCAGTAGGGATCATATAGAAAAGCTACCCTAAGTTTTGCTGTATAAGTCACAGTTTTTTGCATAACATGCCTGTGACTTAAACAGAAAAGTGACACATTTGTCCCCCCCATACCTGTCAAGTTTTGGATTTAAAAATAAGGGAATTTTTCTGCCGGGTACTCCGAGCCATCCCACTACCCAACCAAAGTCCAGGACCCCTTACATTTTAAGACAAGTTTACAAGAAATCTACAATAACTACATGTACCTATCAGCCACTTACAAACCAGTTATGTTTGTGTGTCTATCTAACATTCAAACCTATTTTGTGAAAAGGATTAGTTGCTATAATTTAAAGGGAATGGAAATGTTTGTTAAACCTAAGTTTAGAACCAGTTTAAAGGGTAGGTCTACTACAATAAGAGGAATTGATCTTTGGAATGGACTAGAGGACAATGTAAAAATGTGAAGTCCATACTAATATTTAAGAAAATGATTAAAACTATTTTATTGAAGAGTTACATTTAAGTTGATTCTAATTTAACAAATTATATTAGATATTTTGATGTGACTGTATATCTCTGATGAGACTGTATTATTTTGTATTACAAATAAGTATATTTATGTTTGAATTGATAGTTTGAATTGATTGTTTGATAAGGAGCAGATATGATAAGAAATGTTTTCTTCTTCTGCTTCCTTTCATTTTATGTTTTGTTTAATTTTTCTTTTTAAAAAATTGTCATTGTTTTTAATATGAAATGAATAAAATTATACAATACAATACAATGTGATCACAATCTGATAGGCCTACCTTTGTGCTTGACGGATTTTTCATGCTGACGGACATCGTTCCTTCCCCCATGAGAGACACTAAAGTCGCAGTTACAAATCTTACAAAACGCGTAATTGTGCCCCACCCTACTCTTCTTTAGGAAAGTAAATTCGCTGTCCCATTTTTCAAGATATTTACACAAAGTCTTAACTTTTTTGGCAGGGACGCCTTCTCTCTCGTTACATTCATCCATCTCTGATGTGTTTTTCCGGGTTCCGCTGACAGCACTAACATCGCGAGAACTGCCACCGAGGCTACTGCAGGTGGCAGTTCTCGCGAGGCTAGTGACATAATTCAGAGGCACTGGAATGTTTTAAAAAAAATAATAATAATACGGGAAATTTCCTGGAAAAAAAATAATTCGGGATGACGACGGGAAAGAGGCGTAAAATACGGTAGTTTCCCGGCCAAAACGGGAGACTTGACAGATATGCCCCGCCCCCTATCTATAGCCCAATTTTTGTCTGAGATCTGATGATTTCATTCATTCTGACATAGAAAATATTCAACACTACCATTTTACTGCAGCTAGAGGGCCCTCGACTAATATGGCAAGCCAAGTGTTTCATTAAAAGGTAAAAGTGTCTATTGATGAGACACTTGGCTTGCCATACTAAACCACCTTCGTCTTGCTCCAGAACTCCTGGAGCAAACGTCAAATCAGCTGCATTTCACTGCAAAGTACAGTACACTGGCCAGGAGAAATGCAGATGATTTGACCATTAAAGTATATTTTTTTAAAGAAAAGTTAAACTGAGACACACTTTTACTATAATTTTGAGCAAACGAATAATTGTTTTTAAATGTTAATCATGCTAAATTCTTCTTAAAGTCCTCCCGTGCACGCTTCCGCGGCCTCCATTTGGCAGCCAATCGATTTTTGGCACAAAAAAAAAATGAAAAGTTAATTTAAAAAAAAAGTGTTTTCATGAACCATTATAATGGGTGTATCTTATTTGTTCTCCGAAGTTAGAGCTCTAAATACTGTAGGAGGAAAAAACCTGCTGTACCTGTTAAAGCCTGTCCTCATGCACGTGTTTCCACTTTTCAACAACACATTTATGAGCGGTGACTCATAATAGATGCTACTTGTACGGCGAAGAGACTTATTTACGTTTTTTTTTTCTCACTTTCTTAGACATTTTTGGACTGATGCGACGTGTATGGCGGCAGTTACAGTAGTTTAGACATCTGTCTGTCTCTGCACCTTTACACATGGAGACGAGGACTCTAGGCTGATGTTTGAGTTTCGGATGTCACAGATAGCACCTCGCATTAAGAATAAAGCATGTCATCTGAGGGAAAGCTCATGGTGTCAGGAGCTCATGTTTTGAATGAGCTGTTAAAGAAGTTGTGAAGAAACGACCAACAAAACATCTGGAATACTGAACTAACTGATCACCCTGCTGAACATAAACTCTGAACAATGAAGCCATTAAAAGAAATAAAACAAACTGTTGTGTAAGTCCACAGGACACGCCTGAGAAAAAGGAAAAAAAAACCTAAATGATTTATTTAAAAGGACGATCGTGTGGTTCCTGGAAGTCTTTGCAACTTTGATCAGTTTCCAAATGCTAATATTTGATCCGGCACCTGAGCTCCTGCAGAGAAGACCTTCCTTCTTGGGTTCTGGGTTTCCAGAATCGGTTGATCTTGTTTCACGCCTCGCACACAATCTGCTCAAAGCCAGACCCCGAGCATCTGCATCTGAGTTTTACAGCAGACGATTTGGGATGCACTTTAATTTACTCTTAGGGATGGATTTTATGTGTAAACGTCTTAATTTACTTGAAACTCTGTTTTCGGTTCAATGAGAATACAGTATAACCTTAATATTCTGCAGGTGAAAGTGTAATAACAGAACAAAAAGACAGTGAACCTGAAGGTATTTAAGACTAACTTCAACTTTGGAATGTGTTTGTCCAGTTCTGACTGTAAAAGACGAGGTACCCTCTTTTCCTCTGAAACATCCAGAGCAGATTTAACTCATTACGTGCCACAGTAACCCACTTTGCTGTTCTCAGGAGCGTTTTGCCTCCTTTAGTTTTACACGTCGACTCTGAGCAGCTGCTGTTCTCTTGTCCTGCATTTGGCAGTTTACTCATTTCTGCAAAGGCAGGAAGCTTGTAGATGAGAGGCATTCCTCTGTGACCCGGAGACCACGCAGACTGACAGGACTTACATCACTCGTGCTTCATGCTGCCTCTGATGGGGGAGTCATTCAGAGGGTTACCACAACACACACATCACAGTGCAGAGGATACAACAGCTGTTTCACACAGCAATGATTCAAACATTTGAGCCTGAGTTGTCTGCTTCTAAGACTGTGTGAATTATCCTCACAAAACCTGGAATGCAAGGATTTCATTTCATTTCATTTATTTATTTATTTAAGTTAGGACAATGCATATTAATCAACATAACAGCAGTTAGCATCAATGTAAATATGCCGGAGTTAGCACAATAGCTAATTTTCATCCGTTGTCCTAAGGCAGGTAAGAATAAGAAACGTCCCATAAAACAAAAGAGCGGAGAAAAATACAAACATCACCTATATAGCACATAACACAACATAAAATTACAATAAAAATATGATGCCATAAGAAAATAGACAAAGTAATCTACACATGAGTGCACTTCTGATTAGTTTTCAGCCAAAGTTTCAGAGAATTTTTAAAGCTGGAGTAGGTGCCACAGTTCCTGATGGAAACTGGCAGTGTGTTCCATGACTGTGTGCCTCTGATGGACACCACCATTTGGCCAAATTTAGTCCTGCGCCGCTGCACATCACAATCTCCTCTGGTCAGTGCTCTTGTGTTTTGACTAGAATATGTCCATCCATCCATCCAAACATCCATCCATCTATCCATCCATCCATCCATCCATCTATACATACATACATACATTCATACATACATCCATACATCCATACATCCATTCATCCATCCATCCATCCATCCATCCATCCATCCATACATACATACATACATACATACATACATACATACATACATACATCCATACATCCATACATCCATTCACATCCATCCATCCATCCATACATACATACATACATACATACATACATACATACATACATACATACATACATACATACATACATACATAACATACATACATACATACATACATACATACATACATACATACATACATACATACATACATACATACATACTACATACATACATACATACATACATACATACATACATACATACATACATACATACATACAGTACATACATACATACATACATACTGTACATACATACATACATACTGTACATACATACATACTGTACATACATACTGTACATACATACTGTACATACATACATACATACATACTGAACATACTGTACATACATACTGTACATACATACATACATACTGTACATACATACATACATACTGTACATACATACATACATACATACATACATACATACATACTGT
>JBBPBX010020109.1:9284-28892 GCA_038048925.1 Garcialebias charrua | reverse complement strand
ATTTGGCCAAATTTAGTCCTGCGCCGCTGCACATCACAATCTCCTCTGGTCAGTGCTCTTGTGTTTTGACTAGAATATGTCCATCCATCCATCCAAACATCCATCCATCTATCCATCCATCCATCCATCCATCTATACATACATACATACATTCATACATACATCCATACATCCATACATCCATTCATCCATCCATCCATCCATCCATCCATCCATCCATACATACATACATACATACATACATACATACATACATACATACATACATCCATACATCCATACATCCATTCATCCATCCATCCATCCATCCATACATACATACATACATACATACATACATACATACATACATACATACATACATCCATACATACATACATACATACATACATACATACATACATACATACATACATACATACATACATACATACATACATACATACATACATACATACATACATACATACATACATACATACATACATACATACATACATACATACATACATACATACATACATACATACATACATACATACATACATACATACATACATACATACATACATACTGTACATACATACATACATACATACATACATACAACATACTGTACATACATACTGTACATACATACATACATACTGTACATACATACATACATACTGTACATACATACATACATACATACATACATACATACATACTGTACATACATCATTTTTACCCACTTCTTCTTGGGTCACTGGTGTCCATGTCCAGCCATCACTATGCAAGAGGCGGAGGACACCCTGGACAGGTCTCCAGTCCATCACAGGGACACATAGAGACAAACGAGACGAACAATCATTCTCTCTCACTCTCACCTATAGACAATTTAGAGTTACCACTCAGTCTAACATACATGTTTTTGGTCTGTGGGAGGAAACCCACGCATGCACGGAGAGAATATGCAAACTCCACCCAGAAAGGCACCTGGACCAGTATTTGAACCGGGGACCTTCTCACTGAGAGGCAGCAGCTCTACCAACTGAGCCACTGTGCCTACTACAATATATATTATATTTTATTTTTTGTGTAATTAAGTGTAGGCCTGTCATGATAAACAATAAATCAATTAATTGCATGATAAATGAAAATTATCAACCTCATTTTCATTTATCGACTTTATCGTTTCTTCGTGTCTCTCTCTACTGAAGACACTGGATGACAAAAGGATCAACTGGTGTTCTTCACTGACCCCTCCTTTTCTCTTTAAAATCTGTTTTACTCTGCTCGCTCCCTCACTATCCATCCTTTGGTTTAAACAGTCTTATACTGCCTTCACGTGGTCAACAAAGGTACTACACTTCAAACAAATCAAGATTTCTTCTAAAATTTGACAATTAATTACTGTCAAATTTCAAACAATATTATTGTTTATCACAGTAATTTCTGAGACAATTAATTGCCCAGCAAAATTTGCTATTGTGACAAGCCTATCATTAAAGGCCCCCTTATTACTATTCATCCATTATTCTTCTGTTTATATCACATTTTTTATTCATAAATCCTAATGCAATCTTAAAAAAAATACATCAAAATGTGACACTCATCCAGAATGATTAGGATACAACTTTAAAAATAAAACCTTAGCCTCAGACAGCAGTGTTAACTCCGTTTGTAACTGTAGCTCATATTTAAACATAGAAACATCATTTAAAGTTCAAAGGGTCACAGAAAGGTGATTGAAGAGAAGTGGAGTGCTACGCCTGTGTTGTGTTCTAACTTAGTGCCATGTTAATGGCGGCATTTGGTAGGAGTGGCGTTCGGTATTTTGACAGGGCGGGGAACCCTCCTTGAATAATGATAGCGGAAAGACTAATGGTTTTTATACAATCACAGCTCAATTCTTTTGACTCTAGTATTTTTTTTATACCTCTGATGTTTTCCTTAAAGTAGGGATGCACCAATCCACATTTTCTTACTTCCGATCCAATCCCGATACTTAAATCTGGATATTGGCTGATATCGATCCAGTTCCGATATCCTCATCATCATTGATTTTATATGAGGCTGTAATAATCTCTCAAGTACAATGTGTATGCATCCAAAAAGGCAACTTGAGGCAAGTTTTATTAATGTTGGATAAGTTTCAAAGTTACAATTAAATTCTGCTGGCTAACACAAAACATGTTTTATTTTATTCCTAGTTTTAAAGTAGATATTAAAGGGATTAATTTAAGTGATTGTTTAAAGTTATTTTATCTATTCTTTTAAATAATCAGGTGAAATAAGAATTTTTTTTCTTCTTTCTGCACTCTTTTCATTCACTGGTTTCTTTTTGATAAATTTGTTTTATTTTGTCTTTTTTAAATGAATGAATAAATGAATTAAATAAAATATTAAATAGCTTTACATCTGCTAAGTTCATGGCATAAACCAACACAGACATGTTCCTGTTTTTAGTATTTTGAACGCGGTTTAATGTGGCGCTATTGCTCTGCAGACATTGCATGTTGCGGTGTTGAGTGTAAAATACTTCCACACAGCGGACACGTTACGATGAAAAGCTAGCTAGCTGTTAGCTAAAGTGCTACTCACTCAGTCCTCACACTGTAGCTGGCTGCAAACTATGAACTGGATTTCCTGAATGTGAGGCGGGTCTTGTTACTCTGGGTTCATGAGACACGCCTCCGTTCAGGAAATACATTCCATAGTTTGAAGCCAACGTGCATCATGGATTGGAAAATATCGGCAGGTTGGATCGGAAAATCCGATACGTAAATTATGCTGGTATCGGAGGCCGATACCATCGGATCGGCTCCATCCCTACCTTAAAGTATGACTTAACTTTCTCAAACATTTTAAAAACAAACTTTTTTTTTTTTGAAATTCCTCAATCTGGCTCCCACAGACTCGTGTGCACTGTGAGCCACGCAAACTCGACGTGCACTGTCCACAGACGGTTGAGACTTGATACTCGAGTGTCCACCCTGAGCTGCTGCAGACCAGCTCCACAGGCAAGGAGTGTTTAACTTCCAGACAAATTGAGGTCGCCGTTTGGTCATTTGCTGACACGCCTACTGGATTGATTGACAGGTTGCAAAAAAAAAGGTTCTGGCAGCAAGCGGCAGCGCTGTTCTGTGTTTATATGTTGTGAATAAAAAGTTGTAAAATAAAAAAAAACAGGGAGCGCTGGCCCTCCAGCCCACACACCAGACCAGTCCACCAAGAAATCTCCAGACCCTCCCACAGCCACACTGGACCTGATTTTAATTCTCTTGTGACAAATTCCTTCATTTTTCACCATTTCAGTCATGGAGTCAACCAAGGAGGAGGAAGAGATTGCTTTCCTTCTGGAAAAAACAAACGAAACAAAAGTAAAGGCCATTAAACCAGATCAGGGATGAAGAAGGGGAATTTAATACATTGATGTCACATACAAAACAGTCCGTCGTTGAGCAGTTTATTGTACAAGTACGATTATGAGTACACGGTTGTAAAAATTGCTCTTTGCGCTTACATGCCCTGTGGGCGTCCGCTTTGAATCTAATCTGGTACGTGTGGACCTCCACGGACTGAAGTCAGGTCTGTGGGGGCCTTGACTCTTCTTGTACAGTTTATACATGAAAACAGATCAAATTTTCAGCTTAAATGACTATAAAAGTACATCCCAAACCACTTTATTGAACAAGGTAGACGCATGTCAGGAGTTTGACATCCTTCATCGTTTCTACCAAAATATTCTATTTCAGTTTCAACCCCATTTTTTCCTTACAGTTATGTATTCATGACTTGGTGCTGCAGTTAAAAGCAGGTTTCTGTTCTGGGCTCTGTGTTGCGTTCAAAGACTCCAGCGTCAGAGCTCTGACAGTCAGTCACTGAGTCAAAATCACAAGCAGCTGTTTGCTGTCCAAATCAAAGCTAACAGCTGATCTCACTTCGCTTGTTTCTTGCAGTAAACCTTTATATATTGAGAGGAGTCTTTATTTTTTTACCATGTCTGCTCTGCTGTGCTGCAATTTACTCATAATTTAAAGAAGTCAGTGAAGCTCGGACGAACAGCTGCAAAAAAGTAGGACGTGATTTATTCCACAAACTTCCACTTGTCTATTTTCTGCAAACTATAGCCGGCAGAAATGGGCAAACTTATCAAAGGTAATGATCCAAAACGTGTGCAGAGCAGCGCTGCATCGCCCTCCGTTAATGGTCTGTGCAGACGAATCCAAGAAGAGAGTGATGTTCCGTCTGCGCCTCCTTCGTACCTGCCTTTTCTCGTCCATCTCAGCCCCGCTGCTCCCCCGCCACTGTTTGCTCCTGCTGCCATCTGTTTATTTGCCCTGAGTTATTGTTCATTGTTATCTCCTCTCCACAGCAAACTGCAGCGTCACCGTATGCAAATAGATCTATGACCGGCTCTGTTTCTGCAAATAAACAGCGTGATCTCAGGTTGTCATGAATAACCAACGATCGGGGCCAACAAGGAGGGTGAGGAAACGACACTGCACTCCTTGTCTGATGTTGTCGTGTGCTGCGAGACATTCTTGTGTTGACTGCAGGTTTGTGGTTTGCAGATTGTTGCTCACCTGCCGAGTTCAAGCTAATCCTTCAGACATGATGTGCTTTAAGAAACATTAGAGGTCTTTGTCACAAAGAGACTCAAGGACTCGTTTGTAGTTTCCTGCAGTCAGCTGAAGTCTGTTGCTGGAACCATATGTTCCCTCGCGGGCCCTGAGATCATCCGATCAGCTGCTTTTGGAGGTTCCAAAAACACGACTGAAGCTCAGAGGAGATGGGGCGTTTTCAGTCATCGGCCCCAAACTTTGGAACAACCTGCACCCCAACATTAGGCAGGCCACCTCCCTTCACATGTTCAGATCCCTGCTAAAAACTCATCTGTTCTCTCTGGCGTTTCATACTGTGTGAGCAGCCTTAAGGCTGGTTTATACTTCTTGTCGCACGTCTTTTACCCCCAGTTGAGTGAAAAAAAGTTGCGCAACTTCCGTCTGCACTCCCGCTGCGATCCCCCGGTGACAGCCGTCCTATACATTGCCCCCAGTCAGCACTGCGAGACGCGGAGGATGCGGCTCAGAGCGTGTGATTGGTTCAAAGTTTGTGGCCGTTTTTTGTTTGGATGTCCATATATGGTGTATGACACCGCTACCCGCTACTCTTCCAGAAGCCGGTTTTTGTTTTTGCTTTGACATGGATAGTTTTGAAGCTAAACTCGCCTTGTGTAGATCTGGTCCTGTTCAGCGGGCGAACGTGCCAACGCCGTTTGTGTCGTCTTTCCATGTTCGCGGTCAATAACATAAGTATAAGGTCATTTTCTTCATCCTCGTCCTCCGACTCGTCATCCAACCTGAGAAGCATCTCTTTTGCCGCTTGCGCATACATTTTTTTCATTGTGAACTGTAGAAAACTTCCTCCATCCATCAACAGTCATATAAGCTGTGCGCGTGACGTATGCAGTGGGAGGGAAGAGGGAGGGATTACTATAATGTATCCCCCACGTCTTTTCCAAGTATAAACACTCAATGCGGTCGGTGACACACACCTAATTACGTCATCGCTGGGCCGCAGCCGCACGTCTTGCATGAAGTATAAACAAAGCTTTAGTGTATTTTGTTCTGTGTTTCTTTTTTAATCCTGTTATACATTTTGATGATATTTTATTGCTGTTAATTTCATAGTTGGCATTAGTGTGTGTTACAGTTTTCTGTTTTAATTTCCTTTTTATGTTGTTTAAAGCACCTTGATAGCAGTTTATCTGTTTTAACTGTGCTCTATAAATAAAGATGACTTGACTTAACTTAACTTGACTTGACTTGAAGTCTGGACAGTTTGTTGCTGAGCTGCTGGTGATGCTGGGTGCATACTTCATCACCTGCACCTTCGTCTGTTGTTCATGTAGGAAACTGCATGGATCAACGTGGACTTTATTCTGCTTGGTTTAGTTTTTACCTCACAGACAGAGTGATGTGACTGAATGATCCCAGGAGCAACAAATGCTATAGAAACCTATAGAAACCTGTTCACCAAACTCAAGTTATGTTGTTTTATTAGCCCTTCAGGCTTGTGTTGTAAGAAGCAAAATAGGCTTCAAGTTTGGCTTTTGTTTAGGGGTTAAACAATAAATAAATAAAATCAATACATAAATAAATAAAACTAAAAATTATCATCGTTGTGCCTAAAAATGCCTAAAATAAACTAAAACGGGGGCGTCATACTCTGCACGTTTTTTGCGGGTGAATTACAGCCGAACTGATCTGTTAAGAATCGGAGCGGATTTACCACAGGGCACAGCTGAAATCAGCAACGAACTCAAATCAGAACTCGGAAGATTGGAGCTGCTAAAAACGTCCTTCTGGAAGCAGATGCGCCCCAGGGGAAAGAAAAGGAAGCGGTGCTCTCGTGGAAAGAAGAGGGGTTGCCGTGCAGGAATTATGACGAGACTGCGGGCAGACGCTAAAACCGGTAAACCCCCGATGCCGGCTCTTTTTCTGTCTAACGTTCGCTCGCTCGACAACAAGATGGATCTACTTCGTTTGAGGGTGACCACGTCGGAGGAGATGAGAAGATGCTCCGTGCTTTGTTTTACGGAAACGTGGATTTCTGAGGAGACTCCAGACTCTGTTTACGAGCTGGACGACCGGCTCTTCTTCAGAACAGACCGGTGCACCGAGACTACGGGGAAAACGCGAGGCGGCGGTGTTTGTATTTACGTACACAAAGATTGGTGCACGAACTGTGCTGTGATAAAAAGAGCTTGTTCAGCTGCCGTGGAGTTGATCACAATAAGATGTAGGCCGCACTACATGCCACGTGACTATTCAGTGATCTTAATCAGCGTTATTTACATAGCCCCTGATGCTAATGCTAATGACGCCCAGGGAGAAATTCATGACTTACTCACCTCGCTGCAGTGTAAATATCCTGAGGGGCTTTTCATTGTTTGCGGGGACGTCAATCACGTTGATCTTCAAGTCTCCCTCCCAGCCTTCAATAAGAACGTCTTCACAGCTACGAGAGGAGATAAAACGCTCGACCAAGTCTTCACAAATGTAAAGGGGGCATACACGGCGAAGACACGCCCACCGCTCGGAGCTTCCGACCACGACTCTCTGATTCTGGCCCCAAGAGAACTCCCCCCACTCAGGCGCTCAAAGCCGGAACAAAGAGAAATAACAATCTGGCCTCAAGATAGTTCCCCCATGTTGAGAGACTGTTTTGAGAGGACAAACTGGTCTGTTTTCAGAGAAGCAGCCACTGATGGAAGTTCAGTGGACATGGAACTGTACGCTTCCTCAGTCCTGGGTTACATCAGTACATGCTCTGAAAATGTATCCATAAAAAAATATGTGAAATCCTACCCGAACCGGAAACCCTGGTTAAATAAAGAAGTTCACGCCTTGCTAGCAGCCAGAGACACTGCATTCAAGTCAGGAGATAAAGTGGAGCTGAGAAAGAGCAGGAATGAACTGAAGGATGGCATTAAGAAGGCCAAGGCCACGTATGCACAGAGGATCGAGGGACAGTTCACCTCACAAGACCCACGGAGCATGTGGAAGGGTATTAAATGCATAACAGATTACAAAGGCAAAAACAAACAATGCCCCAGGGACCCATCTCTGCCTGATGCCCTCAATAAGTTTTATGCACGTTTTGATGATCCAAACAGACCAGCTAGCACCAGACTCACCTCATCACCAGATGAAGAGCATCTCAGGGTGTCCGCAGCAGAAGTGAGAGGCAGTCTCAGAAAGATTAATCCTCATAAAGCAACCGGACCAGACAACATCCCAGGGAAAGTTCTGAAGGAATGTGCGGACCAGCTCTGTGAGGTGCTGGCTGACATCTTCACCACCTCACTTGCACTGGAGTCAGTTCCCACCTGCCTGAAGACCGCGACCATCATCCCAGTCCCAAAGAGCTCCACAGTGACTGGTCTGAATGACTATAGACCGGTGGCCCTCACCCCGATAGTCGCTAAATGTTTTGAGAAACTGGTCATGTCCCACATCAAGGCAACCGTCAACATCAATGAGGACCCTCATCAATACGCATACCGTGAGAACCGATCAACAGAGGACGCCATTTCTTCCGTGGTCCACACTGCTCTCACCCACCTGGATCAGAAAGACTCATACGTGCGTCTGCTCTTTGTGGACTTCACATCTGCCTTCAACACCATGATCCCCCAAACTCTGATAGACAAACTATCTACACTTGGACTAAGCCCCTCTATTTGTAACTGGGTACTAGACTTCTTAACAGACAGACCACAGTCCGTGAAGATCCACAACTTCTCCTCCTCCACCATAACCCTCAGCACTGGCTCTCCTCAGGGATGTGTGCTGAGCCCCCTTCTGTTCACTCTGCTCACATATGATTGTACAGCCACACTTCCAGGCTGTCATATTGTTAAGTTTGCAGATGATACAGCGGTGGTGGGATGCATCACAAACAATGATGAGTCCAGCTACAGACAGGAGGTGGAACACCTGGAGAGCTGGTGCAAAGAGAATAATCTTCACATGAATGTGAAGAAGACAAAGGAGATGATTGTGGACTTCAGAAGGAACAAACACACCCATGGTCTGAGCAGCCCAGTCCTCACCTCCTTCTACAGGTGTGCAGTGGAGAGCATCCTGTGCTCCAGCATCAACGTGTGGCATGGAGGCTGCACAGTTGAAGAGAGGAAAGCTCTGCAGAGAGTGGTGAAGGCTGCACAGAAGTCTGTTGGAGTCAGTCTCCCCACAATCACAGACATTTATACCTCCAGATGCAGGAAAAGAGCCACCTGCATCATGAAAGACCTCACTCATCCAGCACACTCACTCTTTGCCCCACTCCCCTCAGGACGGAGGTTGAGGAGCATCAAGTGTAGAACCACTAGACTGAGGAACAGCTTCTACCCTGAGGCTGTTAGACTCAGGACGGAGGTTGAGGAGCATCAAGTGTAGAACCACTAGACTGAGGAACAGCTTCTACCCTGAGGCTGTTAGACTCATGAATAAATAAAAATAAAATAAAAAATAAACACTGCAAAATATCACATCATACTGATGCTGATCTGTTTTCTTGTTGCTGTGTTCATCTGTGTTCATCTGTGACCATCTGCTCATACAAACTCATGTTCGTGCTGCTGTTTATTCCCACTATATTAGGCTTAGTGTATTACTAGTTGATGTTTTTCTTAGTTAATTCTAGATGTTATTACTGTTTTTCTCTTTCATTTGTTGTTGGATGTAACTGGGACCTCGTGTACATAATCTCGTTTTCATCACATGTACCACATGCGGTGCAAATGACAATAAAGACTCTCTGACTCTGACTCTCTGACTCTCTGATACTCAGTTACCGGTATATGTAGGGCTAAGACTAAACTCTGGTCCTATCTGAGGAAAATGTATTGACTAAAATATTTAATAATAAAATTACGCATTATAAAAATCTGATTGACCTATTCTCAAGACATATTACTTAGAACCGAGAGCAAATTACCTTTTGAATAAATAAAAATAAAAAAGAATATTAGCATTTCTTTATTTCCTGCTCTCAATGAAGAGCTTTTCAATTATTTCCTAACAGATTTTTTTTATCTATCAATCTGACAAAATTTTGCTTCTTCACCAAGAGCTGGAGCCATTTTATTTGACTTGGTTTGTTGCAGTAAAGTCAATAATATTTTAAAATGTTAATTTATTTATTTTGCTTCAGACTCAACTTATTTGTGAAATCTTCACGCAGTGCAAAAAGTCTCAGTGTGCCACAGATTGTTAGGCCAGTTTTAATGGAACAAGACTTTATTTTGTGAGCCATATGAAACTGTAAGAAGTGCAGCCTCGAGCCCACGGGCCTTGAGTTTGCATCCGAACTGAAAGAGCAAGGGACCGAGCCGTGTGTGACTTCAGGTGGTTCAGTTTGCCACGTCAGGCTGATGCTGTACATCTTATCTTCATCAGGAGTGGGAGCTGTGCCAAACCCCCCTCAAGCCTCGAACTAGCCACACTTGTTTGTTGGTTTCGGGGCAGTTTCAGGGCACCATTGTGTTTCCTACAGAGCCAGTTTTTCCAGATGGAAGGATTGTGTTTGCCACTTCATGGTGCTGCATTGCACAGCCCGCCTGCTGACAGAGGACAAACTAAACTGGAAGTTCTGAAAGTTAGCCGCTTCCTGACAGGAGGACATGCGTTTCCTCTTGCTGTCGTCGACAACCACCTGCTGGTGACGATGGTTGTGCCCCAGTGCCCACAGCCACCAACCAGTGTCGATTACACCAGCTGACATCCAAGCCTTGGGAATGAGGGGTGTTGTCTTTCTCCCTGTTTAAAGAATAAAGGCGACCAGCTCACAGTGCAGGGTTTAGAATGACCCAGGTCTGGTTTAACCCGGGTCACCTGAGACCAGGTAAACAGACTCCTCTCTAAGCTCGGCCATGATCATCAGGCTGCAAGGTTTCGAGGAGGCTCACGACAGAGTCGAGCGCTGTTGGACAGAAGACGATCTTTTCATGAACAGGGAGGAGGTCAGTTGTGACTCCCAGCCTGTCTGTGAATATATCTGGGAGCAACGCTGCTGCTTTTTGCTGCAATAATAAAAATATTCTGAAAAACACAAGATCTTTTTAGGTCTTTCACAAACTTCTTTTCCACTGTGCCATGTGCTATTGTGGTTATACATGGTCAAACCTGTCTAACTGTAGGTGCTTCAGTCAGACAGTCTTCATTTGTTGTTGTGTATTCTGAGCGTTATTGTTTACTTGAACTAAAAACTTAGCATTCTTTAATGTGTCAAACTCAAGGCCTGGGGGCCAAATGTGGCCCTCGTTGACATCTCATGGCCCCCAAGATGATGTGAAACGTAAAATACTTTTATCTCTTGATTTTTTTTCAGTAATATTTGATTACAGTATGATGTCAAAAGCATAACAGAGAACATGAAATGAGACCAATGAAACTCTTGTTGAGGAACCTGTGACCAAGAAAAGATGTTGGGGATCTGATTTGAGTTAATGTAGATTCTGAAATTGGCCCTTAGTTTGAAAAAGGATTAATTTCGGCCCCCTTTTTAAGTGAGTTTGACACCCCTGCTTTAAAGGAATGTGTGTTGCATGCCACCTTTCATCCCAGAGTTTTAATTTAAGAATATTTCATTATGAGAAGTGACAGAGTTGTAGCCAATTTGGTTAAACCTTGTAAATAAAATTATCCTATTTTCCGAACTTTAAGTCGAACCTTTTTCATAGCTTGGTCAGTCCTGCGACTTATCGTCCGAAGCAACTTACAGGTACAGTATATACTTCTTTTTTCTCCCTATTCATGACACAATTTTTGACTGACATAAACCAAAGAGTAAACATTACCATTTGCAGCTGCAAGAGGGCCCTCTAGATTTTTGACAACTACCGTATGTGTTGTTCCTCTTCTGCTAAACGCCTCCCCACCCCCATTCTTCCTCTGGCGTTGGCGGAGTTGTTCAGAAGCGACACAGAGGATGAAGATTTCAATGGATTCAGTGATGTGGAATGAGACTGGTGAATTTACCAGTAACTTGCTTGTCGGACTCGTTGGCTAATTAACCTGTTCTGGGCCCCAGGTCTGTTCTGTGTGTTAGTTATTCCAGATTAAATGTCTCTTCTTGCACTTTGTGAAATACACGTCTAAATAAATGCGACTTATACGTCAATGTGACTTACCGTATTTTCCGGCCTATAAGTTGCAGTTTTTTTACTAATCTTCATGTCCTACGACTTGTATACGGCGAAGCGACATATTTATGGATTTTTCCCCCCATATTTTTAGACCAATTTTTGGCTGAGATATGACAGTTTCCATTTATTCAGTACCACTTTCAGCCGCTAGGATCCACCGAGCGTTCCCAGCTCATGTGTCCGAAAAAAGCCTCCTCTGCTCGGACTCATTCTGTCGCAGCCCGGCCTCCTGAACTGTGGAGGTAGGTCTGAACTAGTGTTTGTGCAAAATAGCACATGAACCACACAACAGATTTTGCTGAAACTTACAGAAAGTAATCACTGGATGGATATTTACAACCTATTAGCTGTAGGAGATGTTTGAGCTAAAATTCCATTTATTTACAATTTATTTTTGCGACCGTTTGGAAGACGCCAAAGCGAAACAATTTAAATCCAGCAGATTTGACCATTACGTGAATTTATTAAGGAAAGGTTAAGCTCAGGAACACTTTTGCTATAATGTCAGCAAACAAAGATATTTTTTAAAGCATTTATCTTGCTAAATTTTAAAGAAACGAAGCGTATCCGCTCGCTACGCGTGCACATGGCGAAACTACTTTTTTAAATCCAGCTGATTTGACCATTTTGTGAATTTATTAAAGGGGACCTCAGATGGGTTTTTTAAAATTTTATGGCATTTCTGTGGGCTATCCAGACCCTATTCCTTCAATTTAATGCACAAAATAATTTTTAGATATTCAATTATACCCTTTTTAATTCTGCCATTTTTAACTTTCGTTTTGAACGACCGGTTTCTGATAGAAGTTCTGAAGTCCACGCCCTTCAACGATCTGTTTACGCCCTCTGTAACAGCCAGTATCTGTAATGTGTTGTTGTTTTAAAATTAGCTCTTTTTTTATTACTCATTTGACTTACTGTTAGTGCTAGCTTAAGATAACTTACCGAAACCCGTCTGAGCGCGCCGCAATTTGCTGCTCCTTTTAGCATGAGACCACCCGAATCCGATGCTAATGTTAGCTTGTTCCTCTTCCGGTGTTCGCCAGCTCCGCTCGTTTCACGCGGCGATTTTGGGAGTTATCGCTGTTCCAGTCAAGACAACACAAAGTTCACCAAGTGTCTCCCGTAAATTAATCCGTAAGGAGAAGGTCCTCGCTGCTGCGAGGCTCCTGTGAGGCTTCAGTGAGGCTGTACAGTTGAAGCTCCGCTCCATCAAGCCAGAAGAGGGTCCCGTCGCAACCGGTCTCTACGCCGGGGGTATGCTCGTTTAATTTTTGCCGGCGGCGCGTTGGGAGAGATCGCAAATACACTAAAAATTGAACTAAAACATAAAAATAACAATTATACTTTATTTATAAAGCCATTTAAAAAACCACAGCTGCAACAAAGTGCTGTACACATGAAATTAAGAACATATAAACAAAAGATGAGATGAAATCATGAAAAACAACAGTCATGTGTTTAATACAGAAGTGGGTTGAGCCTAACCAGGGGTTGCTAGGTGAGGGGCTGGACTCAGGTTGTGGTGGGTTGTCCTAGCGCTTGTGACGTCACAAGCGCGATTGTTTTCAAAACGAAACCTAAATTATCACAGTAAAATAAATCTACTTAGAGTAAATAAACCACTGGGTGCATTTTTTTGGCCTTAGGACTGTTTTTTTATGAAGTAAATACCCAAAGTTGAGTAAAAAAACATTAATAAGTGAATTTTGAATGTGTGGTCCCCTTTAAGGAAAGGTTAAGCTCAGAAACACTTTTGCTATAATGTCAGCTAACAAATATATATTTTAAGTGTTTATCTTGCTAAATTTGAAAGAAATGAAGCTGTCCCACCCGTGCGCGTGCACATGGCGAAACTACTTTTTTAAATCCAGCTGATTTGACCATTTCGTGAATTTATTAAGGAAAGGTTAAGCTCAGACACATCTTTGCTATAATTTTCAGCAAACAAACAATTGTTTTTATCGTGCTAATCTTGTTAAGTCCTTCCGTGCTCGCTCGCTCCTGTGGCCGCCATATGCAGCAGGGCAGTGATGCGTAACATAGGCGACGCGTCAGCGGTGACGCATAATAGATGCGACGTATACAGAGGTGCGACACGTTTATGGATTTTTCCAAGTTATTGGACAAAATTGGACAAAGCGACCTATCGGGCGGAAAATACGGTATATGTTTTTTTTCCTCTTCATGAGGCATTTTTTGACTGATGCAATCTATACTCCGGAGTGATGTATAATCCAGAAAATACGGTATTCAAACTCTCATATGATAATGTGAAATCTATCACAGACTTTTAAAATTTTGGAGTAGGAAGCTAACAGCTCAGAGTGGGAGGCTGGAGTCATTTCCAACATGAACACACAGATGTTCTGTGTGGTGAAGATGTTGGTGAAGGCAGACTGTTTAGGTTCAGTATGCAGTTTCTGTAGAACTGCAGCAGTTAGAAATATTTTCAACAGGCAAAGCATTCTGATCCCTCCCCCTCAGAGCCATATGTGGCTCTGCCCCCTTGTGGTCTGTTGAATTTCAAATTCAAGCTCTGTTTTTATTGGCTGATTCAAATTCAAGCTCTGTTTTTATTGGCTGGTTACAAACTCTGTTTTTATTGGCTGGAAAATGGCGGGTCACCTTTTCTTTTTAGAAATGCTTATTTACCACCTGGAGAAGCAAGGGGACAATATTTTTTTTAATTTTTTTTCAGAGATTACCTGGCTAACATCAGTCTGTCAGGAGGTAGTGACAGAGTGAAGAAATATGTTCATAAAAAAAGCTACATACTGCAGCTTTAAACTCTGATCACTGATGAAAATATCTCACCATCATCACAGGCATGGAAAGAGTTATGAAGTCATAATTATCTGTAGAGGAGGGAGGACAAGACACAGGTGCAGTAAACAAGTAAAGATTAATTTGTTGCAGGACATTACTTCCAGATGAACGTGGTCTGCTCATCAATGAACAGCGTTTGAACATTTGACCATCATGTTCTGCAGCTTGAGCTCAGATGAAAACTGGTCCTGAAGGAAACTCCATCTCACATTTCACTGGAAGATTGTGAAAATTAAATCTGGTCAGCAGGTGTTCCACATTTGTACAGACAAGTCTTTGTCTTTCTCTGTATGTTCATAGTCATGAAAAACAGAAAAATCCTTGACATTTGCAGAAAATCTGTAAGACTTGACATGTATGACAATGGAACGAGTTATTTACTATGGTATATTTAGCGTTGACGGACACAAGATGATTAAAAAAAAAAATTCGTCGTGAATGTTTGCGGTGAGAAACACTTGGAGACTCCTGTTATTGGGAAGGCAGCTAAACAAGATGAAAAAGTGCTGGGACTCGAGGATGACTCGGCTCATCAAATTTTACCTGCTTCTCTGTAAAATGGACTAAATTAGACAATTTTGTGCTGACTAACATCAAAGGATTTGGTGGCCATCTTGAATTGGATAGACTCCAAAAGTTAATCAGTTGTAGATGAAGCTCCAGTGAGTTTCCTTTCAAATCTGTCCAGTGTTTCATGAAATATTTAGCTAACAGACAGTGTTTATGTTTATGTTTATGTTTATTAAATTTGTTCATTTTTTTTTTTACAAAAGAAACAATACAAGACAATCCCATAAATGATAATGTACAAAATATAAAAAAATGAAAGGTAGCAGAAAGAAGAATAAATCTTATTATATCTGCCCCTTTTTTCCAACAATCAGATTAAACAATAATAATCTTCAACCAACAGTACAAAATGACTAACTCTTTCTAATTTTCTAACTAATACAATACACATTACGCTATTTCATATATATTTTTTAACACATTCGTTTTGATCATTTTCTTAAATGTAAACATTGACTTGGCATTTTTAACTACATTCTCCAAGCCATTCCATAATCTAATTCCCTGGATTGAGGTAGAACGTCCCTTCAAACTAGTTCTGAATTGTGGTTTTACAAACATCTCTGTCCCCTTAAGATTATAACAACTTTGTCTTTTAACAAAATGCATTTGGATATTTAAAGGTAATGCATTATTTTGAGCCCTATACATAACTGATAAAATATTATAGTCTACCAAATCATGGAACTTCAATAACCGTGTTGATTCTTAACAGTTGAAGTAGAGATGTTCAAATGTAAGAATGTGTTTCAAAGTAGTCTCAGCTACTACCACACCAGTTTTTAGGTCAAATTCTGTAAAGTTGATTGAGTTATTACCATTTTGTTTGTCCTAATGTTAGTTGGCTGTGGTGGCCATCTTGAATGGGGAATTAATCAGTTTTAGATGTACATTTAATTATGACATTCTGAAACTTTCAATAAAACCCATGTACGGGTTTATGAAATATTTAGCTAACAGAAAGATAAATAGACATGGACGGTGGGAGTTCTGTGGTTCGTCTTATCCTGAGGTTGTGGGTTTGAGCCCAGGTTGCATCAGGATGGTCATCTAGCGTAAAACAATTGCCAAAACTTTCATGAGAGCTGTGGCAGTCCTGCAGGAGGAGTAGCCAAAAGAACAACAACAGATCAACACACGGAGAAGGGGAAAGGGTCAGAGATGATAACACCAGCACTCTAGTGTTGTCCTTGGTGTTTTGAGCCAGGAACATAGGTGAACATGCTGGAAGGGCATGAGAAATGAGGAATTGTTGGAAAAGGGGCTGCCTCTGGAGATTCTGTAACGTGGTGGGGTGTGGAGGGCTTTTGACATTTTCAGTCACAGGCTGTGTTAGTTAGTTCAGACCAGAAGTACAATGCAGTGAGGGAGAAAACCAGAAACGGTGAAGGAGGAGGAGAAGGAGATGGAGCAAGGACGGACCAGAGCGGAGGGACAAAGTACATCAGGAAGGGAAGGGGTACGGGCTAATCCTTATGTCCCATCTGGGAGGAGATCAGCCATGCTGTCTGGTTGTTTTGTCAGAGGTAGAGATGTGAGTATGTGTAAGGGGGATGGGTGGTTAGGGGTACACTAGCCATCAGCAGCTTCATTGAATTGCAGCCAATTGCAGATAATAGCTAGTTGGAAATGTCACGACAATTATTTGCTGATTAGCGTCACTCCAGATCCTCAGCAGGGTCTGCCTCCTGTTAGGTCATTAACTGGAGAGCAACAGTCAGTGGACTCTGAACTCACACGGACACGCACACACACACACACTACATTCTTGTTGATTGTTTACAGGTATAAGGCCCTACCTTCAGGTAGTATATTATACCTGGGCTTGTTTTTATTGCGGTCTGCATGTGTTTATAGCTTTTATGGACTGCTTCACTGTTCTCTATGGAGGAGGGGGGTGAATTCGTCCGGTGTTTATGTGACGAGCTCAAGTGTTGTGGGGTTGTGGTGCAACACTTATAAACCATCTGCTGTAGACACTTTAAGTGACCACATTTCATATAAATAGTTAAATTCTGTCTGGACTGATGAGCTAACGGCTAGTCGGTGCAGAGTGAAGAGATACGTAGATTGTTATTTATTAGCGTAGCTGACACAAGCAGCAACTAGATGCTGAACCATAAGCTAATACTTAATCATAAAACTGATAATCAGGACAGTCTTCTTTGTGCCTTTTTGTTCAGCTGGACAGTACGTATCCTCTCAACACAACACAACCGACACAGGATTATACATGTTTAAAAAAGGTTTCTTATTACCTGTTATTTTATTTTTTATTTTTACTTCCCACATGCTAAAAATAATGCCCTGAACACAGGAGAGGCTTCTCTTCAGAACAGGACTGAACCGTGCACCTGCACCACAGGGTGCCCAAATGTTCACATTAGTCTTCAACTACACAACAGAAGTCTAGTTGTTATTTTCAGTTATTTAAGGATAGTTCTTCTTACTTAAGTCACCATGCGCGTAGCCAGGGGGGGTTCGCGGGGTTCGAATGAACCGCCCACTTTGCCTATGAAGTCCCGCCTAGAGATTTTAAGAGGGGCAGTTCGTTTAAAGGAAAAGTTGACCTGGAAAAAGCAACATGCCTCAGTGGTTCACTGGAAACATGTCGGGTTGCCGTTCCAAACCTTTTCTCGACTCTGGTTCGAACCTCGCTTGGTTGAACTTATTTTACGTTTGTCATTTATTGGATAAAAAAAGGAGTTAATATGCCTGTGGTTAACACAAACTCCTTTTTTTTATCCAATAAAAGACGAACGTAAAATAAATTCAACCAAGTGTAGTTCGAACCCGAGTCGAGAAAAGGTTTGGAGCGGCAACCCGACGCGTTTCCAGTGAACCACCGAGGCTTGTTGCTCTTTCAAGGTCCACTTTTTCTTTAAACGAACCGCCCCTCATAAAATCCTGGCTACGCCCATGGTCACAGTTTGCTGGAAGTCTGGACTTTGTCCAGTAAGACAGATGTATCAGTTCCTGACTTGCATGAATCAATCTTTTGGGAATAATTGCGTACACCAGTATGGCACGAGAGCAGCATGTGATTGTAAAGCGCACCTCATGTTTAAATGTCTACTGGTCATTGCAGATTACCTCTGACTGGTTGAGCATAAGTTAACTGTGGCAGGTTTTAATTCAAGTGCTCAGCGTTGGATTGTTTGTCACATGCTGAACATGGGTAGATCCCATGTTCTTATTGCTTCAAAGTGGTCACATTAGAACTGTGGTTAAAAAAAGCAATTCAAGGTCTTCTAGATTCTTCAGGTTCAGTGGACCTGTTTGTTTTAAATAGTTGAGCTCTTAAAATGCCCATAAGAGGTTTGATGCGAGATTTGATCTGTCCAATGTGTTGCAGTGGTTCAGCCAGCAGGTTAGTTGGAGTCCTGCTTGTTTAGATGGAAAGGCACACCTCGTCATTTTTTTTTTGTATTTACCAGTAACCAGTCCTTTCAACAGTCAGGTTTGTTTTAGTAACACCACCGATGCACTGAAGCACCCTAAGTGCTAGTTGGTTATTCTTCCACGTCGTCATGATTTTTGATTCAATACTTCTCCCACAGATTTAGAAAAGCCCATACAAAAATGCATTATGTGTCTCAAAGTAAAATACTGTGCTTGTGTTTTGGTAGGAGTACATGTATGATGTAAAACAAATCCACTTATACAATACAGTGATTTTGGCTAAACAAATATGAAATTTGAGCCATCTTTGTAGCTCTATAGATCAGGCATACTTTACAGTAGAAACATCATTTAAAGCCTGGAGTTCTATAATCTTTAGCCATTTCTAAACAGTTTCATTTTAGGTCTCAGAATTTGTTTTGTTTTTACCGCAGAATGTTCAGTTTAGTGCTAGTGCTTAACTCATCAAATGTGAACGCTGTCTAAACTTTTAACGCTTTTTGTTCCCTCACACAGTAAGTACACTTCTCTTACAGTTTAAGCATCAAAGTGCAGACATTTTTGTTTTATTTTAACTAATGCATCTCTTACTGTTATAAAGTAGAGTGCGGACACACATCCACTGGAGGCAGCTGTGCATGAGTGGTTAGAAAAGTCGTCCTCCAATGGGAGGAGTTGGAGGTTCAATTCCACCAGCAGGTACATGCTGAAGTGTCCCTGGACAAGATATTAAACCCTTCATTTCCCCTGATGTGTGTCCCGTCCGTGTATAAATGGGTTCTAAAGCACTGATTATCTTTGTAGAGATCTAGTAGAGTGCTGTAATGTGTGTGTTGGAGGTAAATGAGGCACATGTTGTGTTGTAATGAGCTTTGAATATCCTGATTAGATACTATAGTCCATTTACCCAAACTTCCATTGACTTTCATTGTATCAAATTTCAGAAGTTTGCCTTCAAAGCTAGCTTGGTTAAAACCAGATCCTTGTCCTTCACTTCGCTTTGTACTAGGGTCTGGCATTTCTCCCATAGACAATGATTTCTCCGGTCGATTTTTGACCGGACCAATCAGAGAACAGAAGGCGGAGTTTTGAACGACGTTGACTGA
>JBBPBX010020108.1:26527-43709 GCA_038048925.1 Garcialebias charrua | reverse complement strand
CCATTTATAGATGGCCTCCCTTCACACCTTATAGCCATCCTCTCACTCCAATATTTTTTTTATTTTTTTTATTATTTTATTTTTTTTTATTTTTTATTTATTTTTTTTTTTTATTTTTTTTTTTTTTTATTTTTTTTTTTTTTTTTTTTTTTTTTTTTTTAATAGAGAAAGAAAGAAAAGAGAAAGTGAGACAACAAAACAAAACAAAACAACAAAACAACAATTGTCCACAGAAAGAGCACAAGGCAAACACACCAAACCTCCGTCCACAATCCTGCAAAGCACATGACAGAACACAACAACGAAACATACAAGCATAAAGACTGATAATATTCATGACCTTGCAAATATTTCTATAAATACACATACCCATACCTACAAATATATATACAATATACATACATATATATTTATATTCATTTATATACCCATCTACATACATCTACTATACATCCCTGCATCCATTTGTGTGTGGTTGTGAGCATGCATAAGTGAATGAGGTTCCTCCAATAGAACATTTAGTAGCGACTGTGAAGCATCAGAGACCCGTCCCCCCAAAGCCCGAGACAGACGAAGGGGCGATCAAAGCCCAAGACCCCAGGAAGGACCCCGAGCCCAGAGTCCCCAGGACCACCCGAACAGGACGAGCCACTCGTCCACTCCCCAGATCCGACCAAGTGGAAGAACCGGACGAACCCCACCAGGGACCACACACAATGACCCCCCGGGGTCAACAGCGACAATACACAGGCCCCCGCCGGAGCCCGCTGCACCGACGTAGCCCCAGGGCCGGTCACCGAGGCTCGGGCACCGGGGACGCCCATCCCTCAGGTCCAGACCTGACAGGACCAGAGGACCCGAGCCCCACCAGGCAGCCACCAGGCCGAGCTGACAAACGCCCAAGCGCCCAGCCCCAGATAGTGAGGGCCCCAAGCACGCCCGTAGGCAGAGGAACACCCACCAGGGGGCCACGTGGCAGGAGCGCGACACTGGGTAGCCTCAGAAGTATCAGAGAGGGGGCAGTCCAAGTCCCAGCCTGACACTTAAACATTCATACACAGACACACTCATTCAGACCCACCCTCATCCTCACCCTCAGTCACAGAAAGACAAACAATAACGACACGCTCCATTCATAATCCCGATGCACACTCTATACCCCCTAGGTCCAAGACATGTACCTGCTCCCTACATGGGGCAGCCCACATCCAAACCCAGGAGGTAGACCCATTCATTCTGGGGTGGAGAGCAGCAGACGTCCAAGATCCGGCCCACCCCGCGCCCTGCCGACAGGACAGGACAGGACACCCGAGCCCAAGCAGCCCCAGAGGGAGCGCACTGCCAGCCCCGCCCACGGCGAACCCACAGGCCCCGAACCCCCCCACACCCCAGCACAACCCCTGACGGCCCACCCCCAGAATGTCCGCAAGGCAACCAGGGGGGCAAGAGAAAAATAAATAAATAATATATAAATAAATACATAATAAATAAAATTGAAATTAACAAATCAAGACCCCGACACACACACCCCCGTCCCCAAATGTACTGTTGGTGAGTGTTGTTGTAAAGTGTATTTAAAAAGGAAAGAGAAGGAGCAAAGGCTGGCATTATACCAGTTTCCCCTCCACTCCAACTCTAACCCAGGCCCTAATTGTCTAGATGCATAATGTTGAGTGAGCATAGGCATGGGGGCGAGATTGATGTCATCCCGCCACCCATAGCCATAGTGCTCACTCCATTCCCTATATGTGACTTTTATGAAGATGTTTATGAATGAATGTCTAAAGTGTATATAAAATTGAGTCCCAGGTGCTCTTAACAACAGAGATGTAAAACCATTGCAGCACACCCGAGACCCAAATTCCCTACATGTATTAATTTAAGATGAAGAGGGCGGAGGTGCGTGTTGAGGGATGGGGAGAAAAATAACTGCAGGAACAGTGCTCCCACAGCGAGTCAGCTCCCCCGCTGACCCTGCTTACCCCCCAGCTCGCCAAGGTCCACCCAAGGAGCGAGGTAAAGGAAACACCTCTCCGACCGCCAGGACATTGAGCCAAGACCAGAGAGGGACACGGCCCCGAGGGCCGCCAACAGCAGAACCAACAGCCCACACCCGCCAGGGCCGCCACGACCCCTGCGAACCGCAGTCAGCCCGCCGTCCAAGAGGACACAAAATCCCACATGGACGACACGGCCAAGAGCGCCCGCCCAACCGTCGACAGAGCCAGGAAGCATCAAGAACAGGCCCCAACCGGGGCCCGCACACCGGCCAAGTATAGTCCAAGACCATCATCCAGGACATCCACTTAATCCCCACCCCAGAAGAAATACTATACCCACCCTTCATATTAACAACTTTCAAAACACATAACACATTAGACACCCAAGCTGGGTTTGCCCGCTCCCTCCCATTGGCCACCAGTCACGCCCCCAGACACCCACCCCCCAGCATATGAACCCCAACCCACCAGCGAGCCGAGAGCCCCCGGCCAGAGCTGGGCACCAGAGCGCCAGCCAGCCCATAGCCCGGCGACCCGCCGGCTAGAGCCCAAGACCCCCGACCCCCACCAGGCCCAAGCCCGGGGACGACGCGCCCCCAGAGTCCCAAGCCCCCGGCACCCACCCCGAAACCACCCCAGCACAGCCGGGTCACCGACCGGCGACCCATGACCGCCGCCACCGACCACCCGAGGGCCCGCATGCCGCCCCCAGTAGATGTCCCCCAGAACCCCCCCCGGTCCTCCCCAGGTCGAAGACGAGGTCCTCCCCGCCCAAGCAGCCCTAACCCCCCGGCGCCCCAAACCCCAACCTCCCCCCCCTCCAGTCCCAATGCCCCACAAGGCCACATCCCAGACCCCCCACCCTCACTACGTAACGGAGCCGATCAAAGAATGCCAAATAGGTTGATCCAATGTGTCGGCAGATGCTGTTTCAAGACTAATATGATCTAACAGAAGATTTTTATACTGATTAACGCTAAGATTATTTTTATTTTTCCAATTTACGAGTATGGTTTTCTTTGCGATGCATAAGGCAGTGAAAAGCATATAGGATGTATTTTTTTCTAGTATAACATCTTCAAAGATACCCAATAAGCAAACAGATGGAGAGAGTGGGATATTAATTTTCAAACATTTAGACAAGTCTTCACATACCTGTACCCAGAACCTCTGAACGGGTGGACAGAACCAGAGCGCGTGAATATAATCATCAGGTGTATTACTTATGCACTGTGAGCACTTGTTAGATGGTATAAAGCCCATCTTAAACATTCGCTCCCCTGTATAATGTACTCTATAGAGAACCTTATATTGTATTAATTGTAAATTGGAGATTCTAGTCAATTTAAAAGTATTTGAACATACTTGAGACCAAATTTTTTGTTCAAAGTTGATTGATAAATCTGACTCCCATTTTTCAACAGGTAGTGCTATCGAGTCATCGATTCTAGACAATTTTTTGTATATTTTAGATAATAATTTGGGTGGTTGAAAATTAATAAACTCTAACACACATGTTGGTGTTTCCAACACTGTTTTATTAAGCTTAAATTTCTTTTTTACAATTGACTTAATTTGTTGGTATTGTAGGAAATATTTATTATCAATGCCATATTGTATTATTAATTTATTAAATGGAATAAAGTCTATACCCTCAAATATGTGATCCAGACATTCAATACCTTTCATTCTCCAACCTGAGAAATTTAACATACTATTTTCTTGTTGAATGTCAGGATTGTTCCAGAGAGGTGTATGTCTGCATGGGAGTAGTGAAGACTTTGTCATTTTCAGATACTCCCACCATGCTGTCAGAGATGAGCCAATATTGATGCTCTTAAAGCAGACATGTCTTTTTAAATCTGTACTGATAAATGGTAGATCTGAAATCCTAATATTATTACATAAAGTTTGTTCTATATCTATCCAAGTTTCATCTAGTGCGTTCGGTTTTAACCACTTTGATATATATTGTAACCTGTTGGCTAAATAGTAGTAATAAAAGTTTGGAAGTTCTAATCCTCCGGTATCTTTAGATTTCTGTAATGTTTTTAAACTAATACGTGGAGTTTTATTTTTCCAAAGGAATTTAGATATAGAAGAGTCCAGGGACTTAAACCATTCAGTTGAAGGTTTATTTGGAATCATTGAGAATAAATAATTTATTCTCGGCAGCACCATCATTTTTACTGAGGCAACTCTTCCCATAAGTGATATGGGTAGAGATCTCCATCTAGTAAGATCGTCTTCAATTTTCTTTAATAGTGGGATATGATTTAATTTTATTAAATCCTCCAATTTAGGAGAGATATTAACACCTAAATATTTAATGTTACCTGATTGTAGTCTTTCATTAAGAGAATTATTAAACACGCAATTTATTGGAAGAACTGTAGATTTTGTCCAGTTTATAGAATAATCAGAAACTTTTGAAAATGAGTTTATTAATTTAATAACATTTGATATTGAGTTTCCTGAGTTCTCAAGAAAAAGCAAAACATCGTCAGCATAAAGACTAATTTTATGTTCTATGTTTCTACCCTTTATGCCTTTAATATCAACACTTTGCCTTATTGCTGCTGCTAAGGGTTCAATAAAAATAGCAAATAATGCTGGTGAAAGTGGGCAACCTTGCCTGGTGCCCCTCTGTAAACAGAAGCTTGAAGATAATTGATTATTTGTCCTGACGCACGCTGTTGGTGAACTATATAATATTTTTAACCAGTTAATGAAGTAATTCCCAAATCCAAATTTATTTAAGGTAGCAAATAAGAAATTCCAATTTACTCTATCGAATGCTTTTTCAGCATCTAAAGAAAAAATAGCTGTTTCAATATTTTTAAAATACGAATACTCTATTACATTATATAATCTTCGTGTATTTGTGTTTGAGTGTCTTCCTTTTATAAATCCGGTTTGGTCTGGATGTATAATAACAGGAGTTATCTTCTCTAGTCTTTTAGATAAGACTTTACAAATTATTTTAACATCAACATTAATAAGAGAGATTGGACGATAACTGGTAGGTAATACTGGATCTTTGCCTGGTTTTAATAAGAGACTAATGTTGGCTGAATTCATATGTGTTGGTAGCCTGCCATTTTCTTCTGACTCAAGTAGCACTCTATAAAATATGGGTTCCAGTATATCCCAGAATTTTTTATAGTATTCTACTGGATATCCATCAGGACCTGGAGATTTCTTATTAGGCATGCTTTTAATTGCTTCATGGAGCTCATCTGATGTTAATGGTGAGTCTAGTTTTGTTGATTGACTAACATCTAGTTTTGGAAGTGTTACTCTCTCTAAGAATTCATTAATATCCACATTAGATGGATTTATCTGTGGAGTGTATAGAGTTTTATAGAAATCTTTAAAAACATCGTTTACTTTTCCCTCATCATGAATTATATTTCCATGTTTATCTTTAATACCATATATTGATGTTTTTTCTTTATTTATTTTGAGTTGATTAGCTAAAAAGCTCCCTGATTTGTTACCGTATTCAAAATTATCTAATCTAAGTCTTTGTATCAAAAATTTATTTTTCTTATCAATAAATTCATTTAGTTGTAATTTTAATTTGCGTAGCTTTTGCTGTGTTTCCTCTCCTTGTAAACCTTCTAATAATTTGATTGATTTCTCTAATTCCTCAATACGTTTATTTTCTTTTTTCTTTTTATTTGTTGAATAGGATATTATTTTACCTCTCATAACTGTTTTCCCAGCCTCCCAAAGTGTACATGCTGATGTTCCTGGCAAATCATTAAACTCTAAATATGATGCCCATTCTGTTTTAAAATATTGCAAAAATTCTTCTTCTTGAAGCAGTGATGTATTTAATCTCCAATTTATATTTTTTCTAGTTTCTTTTTTATAATCTAAATTTAGAGTAACTGGTGCATGATCGCTGACAGCAATAGGGTGTATCTTAGTGTCTGAAATGTTGGTCAGTAATGAATTGCTTACTATGAAATAATCTAGACGAGAATATGAATGATGCACATGTGAAAAGAAAGAATATTCTTTGCTATCAGGGTGAAAAGTACGCCATGCATCGCAGAGTCCATAATCATTCATATACTGTTTAACTATATTTATAGATTGCCAACTGCGTTGAGTTCCCACTGTATTCAGTCTGTCTATTTTGTCATTGAAACCAAAGTTGAGATCACCTCCCATTACCAGTGAAGAATCCATGTGCTTTGATAGAGTGGAAAAAAAGTCATGAAAAAAAGAAGCGTCGTCTACATTCGGCCCATATATGCTAACTATACAATAATTTTGTCTAAATATAGATAATTTTAATATTATATATCTACCGTGTGGGTCTATAACCTGATCTAATACTGTGAAGTTAACATTTTTATGTATAAAAATTGCTACCCCTCTTTGTCTTGAATTATAGCAGGCTGAGAATACATTAGGAAACTCTGAAGATTTTAGCTCATCCACAGTTGAGGCCAATTTATGAATTTCTTGGAGTAATACAACATCTGCCTTTAATCTGTTAATCTGGTTAAAAATCCTATATTTTTTAAGTTGGCTACCTGCTCCATTAATATTCCATGTGACAAACCTTAAAGTGCCCATACTTGTGATTGTGAGAATATAGATAAACCACACCCATTATAACAAATATATATATATAAAAAAAACACAGTTACAAACATAATCAGTGAGAGTTGACTATTTATCATTAAGAAATAAGCTAAGTATTGTTCTAGAATATACATCATGGATGTGTTTCTTTATGAGGTACATGTGTGAATTGGCATGAGTGTATATCTTCCCTTGTGCTTGCGTGCTAACAAATGATATAGAGAGGTCAAAAGAAACAGACAAACAAGATAAAATTAAAAGAAAAACAAACAAGCAAAAAACAACAACAAAATCAAACAATAACCACTGTGACATTTACCTTCACCAGTGCAGACACCGAGCTGTGCTTTAAATTTTATTTACAAATACCAATTAATTCACCTCCAGTGTAACAAGCATTCAACCAGGACGTTCAACTAAACCCCCCACGGGCCATCATCAAAAGCCAATCGCTCATGAGTTATTTATCAGTACTTCTTATCAATAAATATCTATGTTTTATGAAAAAAAAAATATATATATTTTTATTTCTAATTGTTCCCATTGATGGACCACTTAGTTCACCAGTGGGCCAGACTTGGCCCGCGGGCCGCATGTTGAACAGCCCTGCTCCAAACCTACCTGCCGACCAACCATATACTAACCTGCTGTTCATCTAATAGAGCCACGGAGTGACGTCTGGCTCCCTGTATAACTGGCCATTAACATACAGCCTGTCAACAGATACAGAAGCCCTGGCTCCTTCAGAAATAAATTTCTTCCTGATAGGAAACAGAACGCGTCGTCTGTCTAATATTTCTTTTGGAAATTGATCATTAACACTATAGTCCGTCCCCCTCAGTTCTCTGCCCTGTCTGATAACCTGCATTTTTTGTTTGTAATGCTGGAATTTCACCACCATTGCCCTTGAACGCGAGTTAGCTGATCGTCTAGCTCCGATCCTGTGAACTCGATCGAAAGTGATTGATCTTACCGTCTCGCTCGGGAGTTTCAGCTGTTGTTCAATGAAGTTACGAACTGTAACTTCAGCGTCCTCTCCTTCCCGCTCCGGTATCCCAGAAAAAACAAGATTATCTCTCATACTTCTGCTCTGTAGATCCAGGATGGACTCTTTGTATTTCCTGCTTTCACCGGACATCCGCGTCACCTGCTCTGTTAGATCTTTCACCTCGCCCCGCAGCGCTTGATTCTCTGCAGCGAGTGACGTCACTTGGGCTTGACTAAACTCCAAGGATTCTCTGAGTTTTTCAAATTCTTTGTGCAGAACTTCTACTAAAAAAAGTCTAGCATCAAAACTAGATAGTTTTTTATCAATTGATTCTAATATCTCTGTAAAACTCTTCTCTGGGGACCCGGATGCGCCCGGAGAACTCTCTGAACGCGTGCGCTTAGATGTTTGTGCGGGCGTGGTGTTTTCTTTTGTCTTACCCATTACGAAACTGTCAAAACACTGGTCCAGAAAATTCTCCAAGTCACTCACCGTCTCCTCGTCCAGATTTTTGAATCAACAGGCAGAGGTTAATATGAACAGTTTTTTTTTTTTAAATGTATTTAAAAAAAATACACAAATGTTTAATCAAAACATTAAATGTTGATTTAATTTAATATATTTTGGTTTGTCTTACCTGAATTCAATCACATTTATTTGCATTTATTTGGCTTACCTGTCTCCTGCCATGTAAAATGCAGCACAGCTCTCACCTGTCCTCAACCTCAGCCTCTCATCACCAGGTGCAAGCAATCCAAAAAATTATGTAATTGGACTACAGATTCCAATTAACACCAACACTCTTGGATTATTTTTGCTTGAATGATGAATATTGTTGCTCTTATAGATGAATATTTAGTTTTATTTTGTGGTTCATAGGCTGACAGAAAGATTCACAAATGATTCTTATTTTTTATGTTGCTTTAAATAAAAAGTTTAGGTATTTAAAATAATCAATAACTTTTAAAAAAATCTTTTTACAGTTTCATTTTCTCATGCTGGCATGCTGTCAGAGTATCTGCATGGTGCTAAATACTGTATAGTACATTCCATCAAAACATTAATTTATATGATCAGTGATGTACTAAAGCAGTTTTTAAAGATCTTCACTATGAAAAAAATCAAGTTTTGTGATGTTAAAAGGTCAGAAGTGCAAATATAGGAGTCTTTTGCAGAATACAAGTATTTATGATTTGCTGGACAACACCTTAACTTTGCTCTTGTAGACTCCATGTTGCATACGTTTATGATTCTGCATAGATTATATTGATGCCTTTGATTTAATTAAAATTAGTTGCTTTGGCCAGTGCTGGTAAATAGCTTCTCAAACTAAAACATCACAAATAGTAAAGTTTGAACAACTTTCTCTTTTGATTTTAATTCTTATTGTCATAAAATCTGTTGTTTTTATTTGCATTCATTTCTTTGTTTTCGTTGTTCAATGTTTCTCCATAAAGTTCACACCGATAGAGTTTCTGTTCATTCTTAGTGTTTGCATTGTTTGAACATGTTTACAAAAATGTTACATCGGTGTTCAATAACTGTATAAAACATATTTACAACTGTATATATCACTTCTTCTGGTGGATATTAGACATCCTAATAGCTTTATGGATGCTTGATTTTAATTGTGTTAAAAAAATTAAAATCTCATGGAGACGTGTTTTACTTTAACTGCTGCTCTGGTTAAAACTGAGTATATTATTGTCATTAGTGTTAAAAAATTGTTACATTTAAAACTATTACAACTAATTCAGTTTATGCAGGTTATGAAATAAATGCTTTTTAATAGATCAGTTGATTTTTTTTCTGTGCTGATTTAATTTTCCAGTAACAATAATACTTTACTTTTTGAAACTTGTTTTTAGAAGGTAAGGAAGCTAATAATTATTTTGAATTGTGTAAATTTGCTTCTTTTATTTATTGCTGCTCACTGCAGCACAAGTCAGAATACAGCTTATTGGAGCCGTAGCAACAGTAACTAAGAGTAAAAATGAAATAATATAATAAATAAAAAAACCTGACTAACAACTCTAATGCACCTACCAGAAGACCTCTGTGAAGTTTTAGGAAATAAGTTAACGTGAGTGAAAATGTTTTTCTGATTCAGGATGTTTAACATTCATTCAACCTTTATTTATACAGGCTAGCCTCGTTGAGTCACGGGGACTCATTAGAATAAGTTAAACACCCCAAATCTGCAATAAGGAATGATACCAGAGGGCCATATAAAGGCTATATTTCTGTACCGGGCGACAGCTGATAAACGCAGCCAATATTGTTGTATTTATCAGACGTTTCCACAGGGAGTCAGTGCTGATGTGAGCAGACCGACAACATAAAAGATTATTCACGAGCTGGGACAATGACACAACACACTTTCAGTGTCCTGTTTGCTATTTACACCTGAGTTAACCCAAGTGCACCACCTTTAATTCCTTACATAAAATATTTCTTGTGTGCAGGTGAAATAACAGCTTAACACTAGAAGTAATTCTCTTCATGCCTGGCACATGTCCTCCCTTCCATGTTTTCTGGCAGTAAACCCACATGGGCTGATTTATTGGTTGGCAATAACAAAACCCTGCTAAACTGGCTTATTGTTGTGTGGCTGATAGCACAAGATGCTTTATGGGTGCAACCATATATTATCCTGAAGGCACAGACTTGTCTTCTGAAGGCACAGTGTGGGGGAGGGGAGAACAATAAAGAGAAGGCGAAAGGAGTGGGAGGTTTACTGAATGAAGGGATGAGGAGAAATTAATGAGGTCATCTGCCATCACGGTAAAACAACCCTGAAGATAAAACTGGAACCATGAAATGACCAAAGTAAATGTTTATAGGACAAACATATAGAAGACGACCTTTGGCAGATCTGTTTGTTCTTCCACTAAATCGTAAATAAACCCAGAAAAGGAAGTTCCACATTTTTGCTTTAATATAAAACAAATGTAAAACTCTGCTTAAAGAACATTAATTATGTTCAAAGTGTAGAAAAGTCTTCTAGCAAACAGGATGCTTTATTCTTGTTAAATCCCACCTGGGAAAAAGAAATAGCACATTTACAATGGACATAAGACACTCGATCTCACTCCTGCCCTCTTACTATATGTGTGTGTGTGTGTGTGTGTTTAAATGGTTGGATGCACACAAATTACCACAGCTTGAAGGGTCTTCAGTAGCCAGATACAAACAGCAAACCAAGTTCACACCAGCACTCAGCAAATTACAATAATGAAATGTTTTATTCTTTAATATATTTTCACTGACTCCAGTCTGATTGCAGGTTGTTAATGATTCATCTTTTGTGTGCAGAGTGGTCATGCACTAAGCTGTACATTAAAACGCAACACCGTGAGCTCATTTCTCCATGGACAGTAGTTCCTTTTTTTTAAAAGACTGAAAATATAGAAATAGAAAGTTTGAATGATGTGTTCATTTTGTAAGAATTAAGTGTACTATATTTGCATTATTTTTACGTAGTAAAGTAACAAAATACTGTAGTTTTTTTTATAAACAAACAGATTTTCAAGTTAGTACTGTATATGAAACAGTATAGCAAAATACTGCAACAGTGCTGCCCCGTTTGTTTTAGAGAAAAGGAGACATTTCTAAAAGCAACTGCAACATCTGGACTTTCCACATCTGCAGGACACCAACACGTAGCGTAACTTGAAGGTAGTGGGAGTTCCAGTTTTTCCACCTCAGATTTCCTACACCATAGGGCGCTTTCAGAATCACACTGGAGCTAATCGTCTTCTGGAGTATATCAGCAGATGACAACAACCTGACGCTGTTGCATCGTCTACCTCACGGTGGTGTGCTCCTGATTAATTATAATTACCCTGTGATTTATTAAGCTAACCTTGTCCTCGTGCTTTATAGTTCTGGCTCCTATGCTTCACCTGCATCATGGATCTCCTGGCTCCTTCTCTAGAAACTCCTCGTGCCCTCTACAAGCTGTTCCTCTCCTTCCATCACTCACCTCCTTGTACCAGCCCTCCTGGAACCGTTTGGATCACTCACCCTGTCCAACAGCTAAACTAAGGATCTCATCTGGACATTATACTCTCCCTGAGATTCACTGAGAACTTATTTAATAACTCTGCTGCTTGCTCCCCAGGGTTCCAGTCCCGTCCTGCTGAGTCTTTGCATCGTTTCATGCTTTCACCATTTGTAAATAAACTAACTTTTACTGGTTTTTGGAGTCGGTTCTTTCAGTCAGTTACTATCTGGGTATTCACCATACCCTTACAAAGGTAAATTTGAAAGGAGAGAGAAGTTGGCAGGATTTTTATATTTTAAACCGGAGAAGAAAATTATTTTTTTCCTGCAAATTTACGGTAGTTCAAACCAAAAGTGACACAAAAAAACAAAAACGTGTTTTATTTATTTATTTTTAAGTTACCGGTAATAAATTTGAACTGTTAAGTATTTGCCACAAGGCAAAATAGGGTGATTTATTTCAAGACGACCATCCCTAAATAATTATTAGTTGACAATTATGTCAACAAAATTTAATAGAAATACTGTATACACATCACAAGTATAGTAAAAAAACTAAAAATAATAATAAACTGCCGTACTCTGGGGAAAACGACTCCAGGCTAATCACTTGTAGCATTGTCCTCCTGTTTCCATGTCTCGGTGCAGAAATGAGAAAGCCATTCCATTTTATCGTCTCCTCCACATTTTTACCTCATTATTAGAAAAAGAACAATTAATCACAACTTGGCTGTGCAACCCCAGAAACTAAAATGTATAATAGCTTTAAAAAAATACATTCTGAAAATACGTCAAATGCAAAAATAAATAAATAAAAATAAAAACTGCTGCCATAATTAGGGACATAAAAGGTGGCAATGCTATTAAAAAATGGAGATTAAGGCTGAATTTGTTTGCACAGCTTGACATTAGTTTTTCTTATTTGCCATTTTAATTGTAAGTCCCTTGCTAAAACAAAAACCTAACAGAACTGACTGATTTTGCTGTGTAAGCTGCAGCTAACATGTCACTGAAAATTTAGCTTCATTTAGCAACTTTTTAGCTTCTTTCCACCTTTTTGGTGTCTGTGATTTTGATGCACAAGCTATGAATTTTTTCTCAACTTTCATTGTAAGACATTTCAAATTAGATATAAAAACTCCCTGAAAAAAAAAAAAAAATGATAGTGGCATTTAGACACTCATAAACATACCACTTCCCCTCTTGCCTCTTCAATTTGAAGCATAATGGTGGGTTTATAGGTCTGACTGTGCCGATAGTCTCACTGGAAATCAATACCACCCACAGATGATTATATGTACTGTTCAGCAGAAAACATAAGAATGAACCAATAGTGCACGCATCGTAGGTGGAGAAAAACTAAATCCACAAACAAGCTGCAGAAAAGAGGCGCCTTCTGTTTTTGTGACCTTGCACAGATACTTGTTCGTTACCGTGAACAACCATTAAAAAAAAAGCAATCTGGACTGTGTAGACAATTATACAACTTTGTTTAGTTTTTCCTCCCTACCAATTAAAAGAAAAACTTTTGTTAAAGCAAGCTCTCATTGCACATTGACACGTTCAAATAATTTATTTTCTTTTAAAAATGTTCTCCAATAAAATTGAGCCACAAACAACAACCAATTATGAGTTATTTCTCTTTGTACGATGCCTCCATTACCCACAATCCAACTCACATTAACAGTTAAACCTGAAATGTCTATATGTTATTCTAGTGGGTGCGATATAAGAACTAAACACAAAAAATGAGTCAAATGAGTCTCGCCTTGTGCTTGACCCAACAGTTTATTTGAACAGTTTTTTTTTTGTTTCAGTCAACAGTGGAGAAAGAAAATTGGCGTAAAAGATTGCAGCATAACATAAAACCAGTTGCCTTGTAGGATGTGAAGGAGCTCATAGAAAATAAATAAATAAATATATAAATAAAGGCATAGATAAAGAAAATCCAACTCCAAAAAGACTGTGTAGCTTCCAGTTTTAATTGTGTTGAACTTGTTCTTTCATTTATTTTGAGCCTAAGTTGGTATTGGAGTTTTCCTTTCATAATTCATTCTCTAATTTAAAGTATCAATACAGCTAATATTCTCTTAAAACCCTGAGCAAATAATTAAAACAATATGTCTTTCTTAATGTTGTGGGGCCTGAACCATTGTACTTAATGGCATCCATATGTTACACGTAGAAAAGTTTCACTCACTTCCTGAATGTTGGTATGGATCCCTGTAAAGATCGTCCAGGGGACGTCCCAGACCCGTGGCTTTGTCCTGAAAGCAAACTGTCGGTTTCAAAGGTGAACATCCCGTCACGGTCATCGGTAACATCCAGGAACTCTCTGTCGCTCCACGCTCCCACTGCGCCATCCATCGACTGGTATCTGATCTCTATGGTGACACTGGTCTAAAAAAAAAAACAACGAGTTGATGAGAAGGAGCCTAAAAGGTGCATCATTCAGCTTCAAGGCATTAATATATAATCATTTTTGTAATAACAAGAAGTGTTGTTCTCCTGAATTTATTTTATGTCGACATAAAATGCCTGATGAAAGTTGTAGCTTATGTTCTTTGAGGCATCAAGATGAAATACTGCGAGAGTAGAAGAGCTTGAGGTTTAAAATGTAAACCAGAAACATTTCTGCACAGCAAGTCTCATCTCAACATCTCACAGCTCATTAAACGGAAAACATTTACACTTTCCTTCATTTACAAAACTATTCTTGAGCCTTTATTCTCCTACTTACAAACAGTCACTAAAAAGTTATGGGAATATCTTGTTTGTGCCCCATGATTTGCATTTTTCAAACACTCATGGGCATAGGGAAAAAAAGTTTAAATATGTTGTCTTCTTACGCTTGAAATTAGTCTTAAAACCAAATAAAGGTTAAAAGACTGGTCCACTTAATTTAATTAAAACAAATTGTAACATATAAAAGGGTGTAATTTTGTCTGTTTTGTTTCTTTGTTTTGAGCTGTGTCAAGTCTTGACAGCCTTGTAGAAATTTAGAAGGGATAATCTCTCAGCTTTATTGCTATACAGTATACAGTATCTTGTTTATATTGTTGTTTATCTTGTTTATATTGTTGTTTATCTTGTTTATATTGCTATTTATCTGGTTTATATTGTTGTTTATCTTGCTTATCTTGTTGTCTATCTTGTTTATTTTGATGTTCATCTTGTTTATATTGTTGTTTATCTTGTTTATATTCCTATTTATCTGGTTTATAAAGCTATGTACAGTATCTTGTTTATATTGTTGTTTATCTTGTTTATATTGTTGTTTATCTTGTTTATATTGCTATTTATCTGGTTTATATTGCTATTTATCTTGTTTATATTGCTATATATCTTCTTGATATTACTATTGATCTTGTTTATATTGTTGTTTATTTTGTTTATATTGCTATTTATCTTGTTTATATTGCTGTTTATCTTGTTTATATTGCTGTTTATCTTGTTCATATTGCTGTTTATCTTGTTCATATTGCTATTTATTTTGTTTTTCTTTACCAGAGTTTCCAAGCTTCTTTAAGATTAGAAAACCAATGTTTCCAAACAGATTTATAAAGCTGTATCATTTTTATTTTACAAGTACCAATGTGTTTTAATCTCTGTGAACATAAACTCCAGACCTTTTTCTAAGCATTTAGTTGCAACATTTATTCATCTTTGGTGTTCATGGAGGTGCATGTTGACAGAAATACTATTTTAAAACGTTATTTTGCTTTTTATTTTATTAATATTCTGCTGAAACGTAGCTCTTTCATATATGGCTAGTTTTATGTGGAAAAAGACTGAGCTTTCCTTCAAATACAAACTTTTAAATATTCTTGTAAGCTTTAAAAGGATTATATTTATTGCATTTTATATATGAATGTTTGCAACACACTTACTATGCTGACTCTGTTGAGGTTTAAAAAAAACACAACTGAAAACACTTTTATTCGCTCAGGCTTTTATGTCATGATTTTATTGTATTTTTCATTGATTGATATTTGTAGTTTTTATGCTTGTTTTATTCTGTGTATACTTTTACCGTTGATTTTTATTGTACAGCCCTTTGTGATTTTATGTCTGTGATAAGCGCTCTAGAAATAAACCTTACTTACTTACTTACTATAGCAATAAATCATTGTTTATCCCTTGCTGGAAAGATTCAGAATGAGGAGTTAATGCAGGTCAGAAACATGTAGTTTGTCTTCAGTGTCTGCGATGGAGACATGTTTGGACAAACACTGTCCTCCTGACAATGACCTGATCTTTATTACAGAGTGTCCCACTTATTCCACTGATAAAGACTGAAGAGGAGAAAATATACACAATGCTCCTTCTCACCTCCATCTGTCTCTGCTTCGCGCTCTTTTTCTCTGCAACTCATCCTCACCAGGCACTGACTGTGGTCCACTAGGAGTTGATGGTGTTACCATGGCAACAACACTAGTGCACAGTTGTACATCCAGTGTTGCTCTCAGGTAATATATAGTTTAGCTTTACTGCTCTCCTGCTACATGGATGTACATTGTGTGTGTGCATGTGTCATCTGAGGTGTGTTAATTAAAGTCCTCGTGAACGCTCTGTGTGGATGTGTGTGAACTCCAGAGAATTCTCGTCATCTCAGAAACGTCACATCAGCACCTCCACCAACACAGTTCTGCACGCTCCTCGAGGTAGTTTTAAATTTGAATGTGCTACGTTGGGCTCGAGAAACAGTGCAAAACAGTTTATAAATATAACGCATGCACTGCTTTGTAGAAATGCCTGCATCATTGTTGCGTGTCTGAAACCGGGATAACAGCAGATAATCCTCAAATCTGCATGTAATATTGGTCCAAACACGCATGTATGATGCGTTCTGTTAGCTTAACATTTTACAGTAGGTGCACATCAGTGACTGCAATGATAATATTAATGCACATTGTTTAAATAAATCTGTAATATATTTGATACTGTAAAGTGGATTACAGCGCAATTCTCCAAAACCCCTGAGTCACATTTCAGAGAAGACAGGCATACATCTAAGGGTAAGAAAACAGAGCTCAAACAATGCGCTGCACTAGTAGTTGGTGGAAATAGTTTAACTTACGCAAGCTTTAGGCTCGAAACAGGCTATAACTTTAATGACCTGGTTCAGCAGTGACGGCTGAGGGTGTATGTGTGGACAGGATCATGCAGTATCCTCCGTCCCAGGAGAGGAAATTCATAGTACGCGTTGCCACAGCCTTGTCACAGCCTCGGTGTCAAGTGCGTTGCAACAATTTTAGAAACTGGGGGGGAAAAGAATAGCTGTGTCATCGCTTTTCCCCTGCTGCAACAAAGTCACCTCCTCATACTTCAGGTACACAAAGCAGTGCCAGGCTTTGCTTTGGCTCACACCGTTGTTTCAAAGTCTCGGGCTGCATAGGTCAACTGTCTGAACAAACATCTGCGCTCGCTAGCTGCCAGCCAGACGAGAAAAGATTAATGGGCTGTCACCATTCACAATTCAGAATATTTAAAGGAAGCTTACTTTTTTGTCTTGGCTGCTTTTGAGTGTTTCAAATCAAAAGATCCACATTAACAATAAGTAGCTGCACATGACTGACGCTTATTT
>JBBPBX010020108.1:11380-22710 GCA_038048925.1 Garcialebias charrua | reverse complement strand
AAATGAAGAGACTGTAAATGTGGAAGTTCATCGAGGAAGAGCAGTAGATGAAAGGCACTGCTCTGGCCAGGAGTGATAATGAGTCTCGTGTGGGAGGTGTGACTTCAAGGTTTATTGTGGAAATTACTTGATAATTTCTGTTTAGTCAGTCTCAGACATCATTCAAACTCTAAATCATATACAGGTAGTCCTCGAATTACGACGTTTCGCAGTTACAAACGCCCTCCCATTGAAAAGCATTATTTTGAGTTACGCGGTTTATGCGCTTTTACACCAAAAAATACGGTACAGAAACTTAGCGGAGGACAATGGAAATTTACAGGAGGGAGGAGGGAGAGTACCTTAAGGCCGCAGTATAGCTCTGCGTTGGGCCGAACGCCGCTCGACGCGCGCGTGCTGCGCGCAGGCAGTTCACAGTATAGCTCAGCGTGAGGCTCCAGCGTTTTCGCTCCATATTCTTGACGTCATTTGAGCAGAAGAAGGGCGGAGCGTTTACCTACGGGACAAATTGAGGTCGCTGATTGGTCATTTGCTGACACGCCTACTGAATTGATTGACAGGTCGGGTGGGGGAAAAAAGGCACGGGCTGCGCAGCGGTTTTCTGTGTTTATATGTTAATAAAAAGTTCTAAAAAATAAAATAAAAACAGGGAGTGCTGGTCCAGCACACCAGAACACCAGGAAATATTTAGAACCTCGCGCAGCCACGTTGGACATGAGTTTAGTTCGCTCGTGACAAATTCATTCATTTCCTCCTCATTCATCGGAGGAGGAAGCGATCACTTGACTTTTGGCAAAAAAACAAAAGAAAAGTCCAGATCAGGGATGAAGAAGGGGAATTTAATACATTTGTGTCACATACAAAACAGTCCGGCGCCGGGCAGTTTATTGTGAGACAACGCACGCGCGTAAGCGGTCGTACAATTTGAGCTTGGCACGTTCACGCCCGCGTTCAAAGGCTTGTGCCGTGGTGTTCGCACGGCGTCGAGCGGCGTTTGGCCCAACGCAGAGCTATACTGGGGCCTTTAGCGGCCACGGCAATGGAAAATTACAGGGCGGAGGATTACAGCTGAAAATGACAGGAGACCTCATTGTTTACAGTCAGCCTGGAGGCAGAGGAGGTTAGGAGGGGCTAACATGCTAACAGACCTTACTGTAAAACTCTGGACCACACGTGGAAAAGTACAGGAGACCTTTGTTTGGACTGGAGGTTTACGAGGCAGAGAGGCCACAGCTGAGCACCGAGCTAACATGCTAACAGACGGATGAAGACTCCACCAGCTCCCAGTAGGAAAATAACTCTTTTTTCCCTTCATTATGGCTCCAAATGTATGCGTTTTTTGATAATTGTGTAGGGTACTGTGTTAGGATAGGCCAAGTGCTTGGTAAAATACAGTATTGTACGTATAAGGTGCAGCTTGGACATATTTTCTGACTTACGACGAAATTCGACTTGCAACGTCACGTAGGAACGGAACTCATTCGTAAGTCGGGGACTACCTGTACTGTATTAGGAAAAACACCAGTGCAGTGGACACAATTTTGGAGGTTATTTATAATAATCTCAACAAAAAAAAAAGTGTTATATCACCAGTTTTTCTCCCTGCTGTATGATTTAGGACTGTTTAAAGCCAGAAAAAAACACAATACAACCGAAAAGTGCCGCTGATCCTGCAGCCAGCGTGCATTAGGGGAAAAATAAGGTCAGGTATACAGCAGAGGATAAAATGTCTTATTTGAGCTTAATAAATTGAGCTGGTCCAGTATTTCAGGCATCCCCGTGTTATCTTTCATTCTCTGTGGTAATTCCAGCTAAAAATAACCCCTGCTGTTTTTTTGTAGCTCAGTCTCACGTGGCAGCTGGCGTGTTTTTGATTTTTATGGATGATGCATTTCTTAAAAATAAAATAAAAGGTTGATTTCTGGAAAAAACATATCGGTTTATGATTTTTTTTTCAGGTTTGTTCTGAGTTATCTGTTTATTGGTACTTCTGAAGTCTAGAAACAGAGCAGAGACTTTGCACCAAACTGCTCTCAAATTTAAAATCATCCAGCCTCCCACTTCCTACAAAAGATTCTGGCTGCTAGCTGTCTCCTTCCACCTACTCATCAACATTCAATGCTTTTCTGTGTACTTTTAACACTTTGGGAGTTGACAACTATAAAAATAAAGCAGTTCTTAACCGTTAAAAGAAAAAAAGTGACAAAAGTTGGGTGGAAATGTAATAAATGCTGTACTGATAATCTGGCTCTTCAGTTTCATGTTTCTAATCTAAGGCCCTGTTCAAACCTTGCATTAAAAATCCATCTCAGGCGATTAGATTGCAAGTGCTCATCTCTGATTGAGTGTCCCCACCTAGCAGTAAATGTGTATCCCCCACACATTCTTACAAATGGTTGTATCTGCTCTGTAGATACACATGCAGCCATCACACAGTGAGCTGTCAGATCAGTGTCAGAGCAGGTCTACAGATATGTCTGTAAAAAATTGTAATATATTCAGACATCTAAATTATATTATTTCAACATTACATTGTTCAGAGCTACATGGATAAAACTCCAGGGTTCTCAGAGTCAGAGTTTCTTTATTTGTCACTTGCACTGCATGTGGTACATGTAGTAGAATGAAATTGTGCACACAGGGACCCACCAACAATAAAACTGTAAAAGAAAAACAGTAATAACATCTAAGATATAAACTAAGAAAAATGTTAACTAAAAACACACTAAGCAGTAATAACATAAAAAAAATGCCAAACAGCAGCATGAACATGAGTCTGTGTGAGCAGATGAGCATGAATGAACACAGCAACATGAAACAGATCAGCAGCAACATGATGTAATTTTCCCACAGATTATTATGGTTAGATATTCATGAGTCTAACAGTCTCAGGGTAGAAGCTGTTCCTCAGTCTAGTGGTTCTACACTTAATGCTCCTTAACCTCCTTCCTGAGGGGAGTGGGGCAAAAAGTGTGTGTGCTGGGTGAGTGGGGTCCTTCATGATGCAGGTGGCTCTCTTCCTGCATCTGGAGGTGTAGATGTCTGTGATGGTGGGGAGACTGACTCCAACAGACTTCTGTGCAGCCTTCACCACTCTCTGCAGAGCTTTTCTTTCTGCAACTGTGCAGCCTCCATGCCACACGTTGATGCTGGAGCACAGGATGCTCTCCACTGTACACCTGTAGAACGAGGTGAGAACTGGGCTTCCCAGTCCAGCTCGTCTCATCCGCCTGAGGAAGTAGAGTCTCTGATGAGCTTTCTTGATCAGGCTGGTGGTGTTGTTGCTCCAGCTGAGATTATCATTCAAGTGTACACCCAAGTACAGTACTTGTAGTTGGAGACCACTTCCACTGCAGATCCTCCTATGTTCAGGGGTGTGTGAGTGTGTTTGTTCCTTCTGAAGTCCACAATCATCTACTTCATCTTCTTCACATTGATGTGAAGGTTGTTCTTCTTGCACCAGCTCTCCAGGGGCCTCATGTATCAACCGTGCGTGCGCACAAAAACATTGCGCACGTCACTTTCCACGCAAAACCCCGTATGTATCAAAACTGAACTGAACGTGAATATATGCGCATCCAGGTACATATCCACGCAAGCTCCCGAGCAGGCGTACGCACGTTTCTGTGGTTCTTGTTCCTTTGGCGACACTTACAGGTGTTTCAGAGAAACTGAAGCCCCACAGTCTGTGGTTGACTTTAAGAGCGGCTTGAAGACCTTTCTTTTCAACCGAGCATACTTTACTCCTCATGATTCTACTTTTGATCTTAGCTGATACTGTTGTTGATTTTAATTGTTTTATTATTTGTCTTATTGACATTCAAATATGTTGCACCTTGTAGCACTTTGAGATTTCCATTAATGAAAAGTGCGTTATAAATTGAATTCATTATTATTATTATTATTATTATTATTATTATTATTAACTGTTCATGATGTGAAAATGATTAATATTCCCTCCAAACACACGATTAACAAGTATTACATCCACATGACGCAGTGAAATAAAGGACGCGCAAAGTTGTGCCAAAAATAAATTTAACAGGAACGGATTCATTCAGCCTTACTGGAGAATATAATAAATAGTGTAACACGCAGAGCATTTATTTAGAAACAGATATAATTTTCTGATCTAGGATATGGCTTATCAGCCGTTTTCAGAAATAATCATTTTTCAGTTTGGCACTGCTGCTGCGCTCTGGGGAGCCGTGCATCACGCGTGCATACAGAAGCAGCGGTCAAACTGTTCCACAGAGGGAGCTGCAGGTCGATCGGGACTGTGCAGTCCAGTCCACACAAAGCCGGATCATGTCCAATGGAATGTCTCATCCATATGATTCCAAAGGCTGAGTGGTCGCGCTTGGAGCGCGCGCGCACCCTCACCGGTGTTGACACGGCAGCTGGAGGTGTTTCATTATCTGCGTTTATTGTAGATTTCTCCAAAATGACACGTGAAAGTACACCATTTATAACTTGTATGGGAGTAAAAGCTTCACAGACAAACAGATTGCGCACAAGGCTGCAGCGCGCGCTTTGGAGACTCCAACATCACGTCATGTCATGAAAAGTCTCCACTGAGACGCAGAGACTCGTTTCTTCATATCATCTATTAAATAAACGAAGATCTATGTTCTAGCAAACATCCAAGTAAGTTCCTCTGTGTTTACAGTAATTATGGTAATTAACTCGTGCGCAAAGTTAATATTTTCACTCAGAATGAATGAATGAGCCGGTGGCGCACCTGACAGCAGCGTGCGCGCACACGAATACCGGCACACAATCACTCGTTCTTTGCGTGATGAACACATTTTATTACTATTCTTACTTAGGATTATTTTCCTCACTCATATTATATTAAATTCATTATTTTCCTGAATCTAGAAATCATTTCTGATCGCGCAGGGATCAAACAAACATGTCCTTCACACATGCAGGAAGTAATTTGCATCTGTTTAACATATGTAAATGAAGGCGTGTCAGGGGAGGTGTCTCACGTGCGCTCAGTTCCACGTTCATTGTGATGTACAAAAGGAATGTGCGTGGATTCAGGTGTACGCACAGCTTGATAAATCTGGATTTTTTTGTGCGTAGACACTTTTCTGGATTTGACCGTACGTCACTTTTCAGTAGGAAATCCACGCAAGTCTTTGATACATGAGGCCCCCAGGTGTTCCACCTCCTGTCTGACTCATCATTGTTTGTGATGCATCCCCACCACCGCTGTATCATCTGCAAACTTTACAATGTGACAGCCTGGATGGGCAGCTGCTCAATCATACGTGAGCAGAGTGAACAGGAGAGGGCTCAACACACAGCCCTGAGGGGAGCCAGTGCTGAGGGTTATGGTGGAGGAGGAGAAGTTGTGGATCCTCACTGACTGATGTCTTTTTGTTAAGAAGTTTAGGACCCAGTTGCAAATGGAGGGGCTTAGTCCTAGTGTAGATAGTTTGTCCATCAGGGTTTGGGGGATCATGGTGTTGAAGGCAGATGTGAAGTCCACAAAGACAATTCTCTAATTGACATTAGCTTTCTTTTGCACAGCTTCACTGTGAATGTAACACTAGCATTTAAATAAGAGAATGCATTGTGACATCTGCTCAGACTGTTATTTTGAGATTAACACACACATTATTTCAGCAGGTCCAACCAGCTCGAAAACAATCAGAACAAATGTTAAACTGAAGAGAAACTCACCATGCGGCAATCATTAATAATAATTATTGATGTTGTTAAAGATTACTATCAATAATTCACTATAATGTATTGAAACCCAACAAAACTAATGTTTTTAAAGAAAAAAGTTGTGAAAAATAGTGCATTAATAACTTATAGCAAACAAACAAACAAAAAACTTGTACCTTCAGAATATTTCTAGAAATGGCTGTTTAATTATTTTTAATTAGTGGGTGACTGAGCAGACATTTTTCATGTAATAACTCTGCTGCTTGTGTGGGGGTCACGCCAGTTCATTAGGAAGTTTTACATCAAAGATCAGGATGATGGACTGTAATAAAACCAAACATATGCAGATAAAACCGGTCCAGACCACTTCCAGAGGTGGTTGAATGAAAACATTTTCAGTGTACATCATCTTGAATTTTATACAATTGGTTTTACGCTTAAATGTTCCCCCACCACCCCCAGAATCCATTAAGAACTTATTATCATGTTATGAAAATTAAAATTTGATAATTCAATGAGTTTAACATTTATATAAATAAATTCAAAACACAGGTTTTAAGAAGATAACATGAATGTGAAACATGTTCAATAAATAATACGTTCAGTAATAATACATTCAGTATTTAAAACAAGCAGAAAGTTGCGCAGACATATAATCTGGTAAAGTCTGTATTCTGGTGGAATTCATAGTTTATGGCAGTAGAATGAGAATACATTTTTACTTTGCTAACTCCAAAAACGTGTACCTGTTTAAGTGCTCCTGAAGCTGACTTAAGCGTTGCTCCACCTCTCCGTACGTGACTTCGCTGGCAGAATTATCCTCCTCTCGCAGGTCCTGGAAGTGTGCTGACTCATCCAGGTATTCTGCGTGCTTCTTGGAGGCCCATTTATCACAGCGCAGATCTGAATAACCAAACCAACACACATGGCTCACTTTTTCACATGTGGGCCAGAACAACGCCATCTCCACACAAAAAGAAACTAAAATAGAATGTAATTAATCTCAGCAGGAAAGCTGTGTGTATGTTCTTTCTTGTAATTTATCAAGCTTTTGTAGCAGGACAACTATTATAGCAATGTTTGCCCTGTTGTTATCTCTGTTGGGCACAAGGCACTTTTCAGTCTGCTGTCCTCTGATATCTGCTGTGCCCCTTTTGTGATTTTAAACAGTGCTGTGCCCCTTTTGTAGTTTTAAGCAATGAGGAGATTATTTGCACAGCTTGTTCTACCTGCACCAACCACCATTAATCTCCATAGTGGTCTGCGCAGATTGGTTTGTGCTAACATGAGTTGTACAGGTTAAGTAGTTTAATCTTGAGGAGGTTTTTACTACACCTCCTATTGTTCACGTGGATAAAGATGGAATTTGACCCATACTCTAAAGACACTAAATGTTAAATGCTATTTACACTGTCAAACTAACAAAGACAATGGATTAGCAGTATTCTTATTTTAGGCAAGAGTTGCTGTAAACTCTCATGAAAAAGTATGAAAACATCATGAATATGCTATGATTTCAGACACCCTAAAGCTGATATTTATACTTACCGATAGTAATTAATTTCACTAATAACTGAACCTCCTCATTGATGCTAATGTTTCAGCGATACAAGTCTAGTAAATCCAAAGTCAGTAATAAATATTTCAATTGTTGCAAATCTTCGTCTTTTCCATCTGATATAAGTTTGAAGTGTTCGAAGGTAAAGGTGAATATTTCCAAATTGTGTCTTTAAAAAAATATATATACAGGTAGTCCTCGACTTACGGTGATTCGGGGTTACGTCACACATCTCATAAAAATAAAAATAAATCATAATAAAAAAATCTTATTTTATGTGTTTAAATGTTCTTGATTTTATGTGTACAGCACTTTGTTGCAGCTGTGGTTGTTTTAAATGGCTTTATAAATAAATTATTATTATTTTTATTTTGAAGCCGATTACGCAGTTTCTGGCAGTGTCCGGCAGTGTCCGGAAGTTTTCGGTTAGCTTCGATTAGCTCCAGCTTCGACAGTCGGCTTTGGACGAACACTGTGTCCGATCAGAGGTTGCTTCATTCGGATACATGAACTGGAAACGCTCAGTGAACTCTGTGGACGTCTCAGGCCCGGAGCAGCAGCCGCCAATCGCTCTGCCGCATCCCACCACGCCGGCCGACACCACCAGCTCACCGCGGGATCCGGTGACCATCCCGCCGCTACTGTCCCTGCCATCAGCCGGCCCCATTGGGGACACGGAGCCGACGGGCGGAGGAGAGGCCTGCTGTGGCCGGGAGCTCGCCTCGATGCTCCGCCTGGCAGCCTCAGATGTTGGAGGGACACAGAGCTAACATGCTAACACGGAGAAACGGCTGCGCGGCCTCGGATGCTGCTGGGACACCGAGCTAACATGCTAACACGTGGAGAAACGGCTTCACCAGCTCCCAGTAAGTTATTAGCTCTCTTTCCCTTCATTATGGCTCCAAATGTATGGAGCTAACATGCTAACAGGCCTTACTGTAAACAATTTGGACTGCATGAAGCTGCAGGAAGCTGCAGAGCTTGTCGTGCAACGAGCTAACATGCTAACAGATGGAGACAGGCTTCACCAGCTCCCAGTAAGAAATTAACTATTTTTTCCTTCATTATGGCTCCAAATGTACTGTACAGTATGTGTTTTTTGATAATTATGTAGGGTACTGTGTTAGGATAGGCGAAGTGCTTGATAACTGTACAGTAGCCTACTGTACATGTACGTGTATAAGTGGCGGCTAGTGTGTACTTCCGACCATGGCAATTTTCGACATGTGAACGGGCGTAGGAATGGAACTCGTTCGTGACTCGGGGAGTACCTCTATATATTTTGCTCTTTAGTTTTGTATCTAACTGGACATTATCAGTAATCAGCACACCTGCTCTTTATAGTGTGATTATTTCCCCTCTCAGCTTATATGATATTGGCAGCACAACAGCCCAGTGGTTAGCACTGTTGCCTCAGCAAGTATGTCCTGGTTTCAATCCGCAGTTGGACCTGCGTCTTTCTGTGTGGAGTATATGTTCTTCTCGTACTTGCGTGTGTTTTCTCCAGGTACTTCGGTTTCCTCCCACTGACCAAAAATATGCATGTTAGGCTGCCTTCAGGCCCAGGCCTCCCTTGCATAAAAATATGTGATCTCAATGGGATTTGCCTAGTTAAATAAAGGTTAATAAAGAAATAAATATACTCTTAGTTTTCCTTTGTACACGGCCAAATCTATCTCTGTGTGTGTTTGATTAGGTTCCGTTTGAGGTCTTGAGCAAGCATACATACATAGTCATTTAGTCATTTCTTTAGTTTGTAGACAGATGTCTCTTGTAAATGAGTCCTCGAGGCTCAATGAGATAAACCTGCCTAAATAAAGGTTGAATGAATTTGGGGAAACTTTGACAATTGTATGTGTGTGTGTGTGTGTGTGTGTGCTTCTCCCTGCCTTCTTAAACCTTTGGTTCTGGCAGCATCTTTTGTTTTCAATAAAATTCCAAGATACAGTATTTTTCCTCTTGTCCTGCACTTTGGTCTCCTAACTTCTCAATTAGGACAACGTTTGCGTCAAATTACAATTTAGCCACCTAATGTTTCCTTTACTTTTTAATAAATCCTATAATTAGGGTTGGCTTGTTATGCTGCTTTAAGCTTAGACTACTAGAGGAAATACTGACCTCATTCCCTTAAATGATTTGCTAAAATTGAATTGTTTTCATTTGATACTATCTTAACATGTGATTCTTGACCTGCCATTGTGTATCTGTTCCTCTCAAACCCAGCCGGTCAAAGCAGATGGACACTTGTCCTGAGCCTGGTTCTGTTAAAGGTTTCTTCCCCATGAGGGAGTTTTTCCTTTCCACTGTCACCTTCATGCTTGGTCACGATGAGAGTTCTGTGATGGAGTCAAATTCAAAGAAGTCTGCCACTCAGATAAATAATGTAATTTTTTTAATTTATTTTTTTATATATGAATGTTTCAGTTCAGCGCCCTGAGATTATTTCTGTTGTGACTTGGCGCTATATAAATAAAGTGATTGGATTGCAGTGAATTCAATGTTAGCAAGTCCAAGGTGAAATCATTCACATTTAGAAGTTTCTGTATGCCATAATGAAAGAAAACACGTTTATGTTAATGATAGATAAGAACATTGATTGCGCTGATGTCCTAGTGTCAAACAAAGAAATTCAAGTAAAGAAGCAAGGGAGCTGAACTTGCTAATGTCAAGAAAGTGCAAAACAGCACATGAGATCTTTTACCTCCATCAGATGTTCTTCTGCTCAAGCTGTCTGTGACAATAAGATCTGAGTCTAGGACTGGAACGCTCAGTGAGGAAGAACCAAGGGCAACTGAACATCTCTTTAGGCTCAAGTTGGATCCTTTCTCCTTTTGACCGTCTTTAACCACCTCCTTGTTTTCCTCTGGAGAATGGCAATCAACAGGAGTTAGTGACATAACACCATACTACATTTCCTAGAGAGTTCATTTTCTCAGTGAGCAACACTCAACAAACAATAACAAAGAACATACTTTCAAAGAATGGCCAGCAGAAAAATCTAAACTAACCTTCAGGTACATCCGGGGTGAAGGAGATTCTTCTTTTCATGCTTTTGCTGCTCTTACTATCTGAATCACATCCTTGGACGCTAGGGGGCTACAGAAATTAAACTTAATTTTAAAAATGGAAAAACCTTTGAACTTGAAACTAAATAATTATATTAGAATATAAAAAAAGATCTGACTGTATTAAAGCTTTTTAAAAACACCACAAATTACTGTGTAGGTTTCCATGGACATTTTTAATGTTTCCCACCTTGGTAGATTCATCTCTGAGGTTAAAGGTAAGCTCCAGGTTGTTGAAGAAGTAATCCGAAAACTCGGGGTACATATCAAGCACCTCCAGCAGATCTTCTCTTTGTATGGTGCTCAGGTCGCAGTAACTCAGAGCACGCACATCTGCATTGGACTTCCCAGGCTTGGCAAAAAGATGGATCATTTCTCCAAAAATGTCATTTTTTCCTGTCAGTGACAAACACACATGCATAGAAAATCCTTTATAATATTTAATTAGTTGGTAATAGGAGAAATATTGACTTTGTCTGCATAACCTTTGCGCTTCAACAAAATACTTTGTGTTGAAATGTATATATTACTGTTATCATTATACTCAAGAGTAGAGCCTGGCCAACACATCGGTAGGGCCAATATTTTAGACCAATACACACATTTGGGGACATGTCGGTATTGGTGATTGGCTCAGTATGTGCCAATGTAAACACTTCTAATTTTTACCCCTAAAATACTGGGAATGAGCCGCGTCCTTACTTGCAAATCGTGTAGTTGTACAATAGCACTTTGAGATTTTTATTAATGAAAAGTGTGGTATAAATTGAATTTATTATTATTATTATGTATCCAGCAGAGGGCGTATGTGTACTACTTTCAAGTCATGGCCATGCTGCACATGTGACTTACAGCACAGCTGAAGCAGGGAGCAGTACTGTGTAGCATATTTTTCTGAACATGGTAAGTTTTTGTAAATAATCTATAAAAAAAATCAACAATATTAAATTCGCTTCAATCCTCCAACCCGCTTGTCATTAGCTACATGCTTCTCAAGTTGACACGCTAATGTTTAGATGACCTAG
>JBBPBX010020107.1:0-18906 GCA_038048925.1 Garcialebias charrua | reverse complement strand
GACGGGAGTGTATAGATAACTACTAAGCCATTTCACTTCTGTTTGCACAAGGCTAAACATTTGTTAAAACCAAACTGTTCAATAGTAAAATCAAATACAGTATCATGAAATAATTTTGCTCCCATGTTCTGACAGTAATACAAATATTTATTTGTCCAACATTATATAATATGCTTAATGGATTAATTTTTTTGAACAAAGTTACTACGAAGTAAAGCCTACATTGTGCTGTTAAGGTTTCCCAGTCAGTTCCATGAGGCTTACCTCTCTGATGCTGATCAAAAGCTGAAACCTGAGAGCAATCACTGGGTGACAGTTAATATCAGCTTGTTGTTGTGTCCAAACAGGCACATCCTCTGAGGGAGGTATTCTCAAAAGAATTTTAAACTACTCAAATGTTATTATTTGTTTTTCTTGTCATTTATGATTCACCATCATTATTTTCCATATGAAATCTTTATTGAAAGCTTTTGAAATTGAAATAATCTGAACTTTTGTTAATTCACAAGTAAGTTTCTACAAAAGATTGGATGCGGAAGTTCAATATAAACCTTAATGTTGTTTCTGATAAGTTTATTTAAATTTACTGTCAGCAAAATGTTTGCAAAGCATAAAGACTGGGGCATACAGTATATATTTCACTTTGCCATATTTGTTGTGCCACCTCTCATGTTGCAAAAGTTTGAGGAAATGTCTTTCTTTCTTAGGAAGTAAGAAATTCAAAAGAAACTGAAAACTTTAACATTTGTGAGCAACCTTTACATTCACTACATCATTGATTACAAACTTTACTTCATGTATTTTATTATGTTGGATGCTTGAGATTTGCCACCATGCCACCACACCTGACTCACCTGAACAGCTTGCCATCAAGCTCTCCAGAGGTCTGGAAACACCTAAAACATGCAGAACAATATACACACATTAAGCCAATATAATTATCAATATTCACTTGTAAAATTACAAATAACACAAAGTGCAGCAGTCATTGCTACTTTGCTCTAAATATTTATAGTTACAGGTGTGTTTTTTTGTTTGTTTTAGATTACTTATGCGATTTACAGCTCCCTTTCTTTTGATTAATCCCTCTTCATGGTTTTTCTTGGCATGAAACCCTAATGCTGCTAATAAATATTCCGTCCGACCGTCCGTCCATCCATCCATCCATCCATCCATCCATCCATCCATCCATCTATCCATCCATCCATCCACTATCTTTACCCGCTTTTTCCTTTTTGGGCCTCAAGGGTCACTGGTGCCCATTTTCAGCAGTCTCTGTGTGAGAGGTGGGGTACAACCTGGACAGGTCGCAAGTCCACATAGAGGCAAACAACCATTCACTTTCTCACTCGCACCTAGGGAAAATTTAGAGTTACCAAATAGCCTAACATACATCTCTTTTAAACTCCACGTGGAAAACCTAGTAAAGAAACTGAAAGTTAAACTGGGGTTCTTTTTCAGAAACAGATCATGTCTAACACTGAATGCTAGGAAACACCTTGTGTCTGTGATGTTCCTTCCCTCCATTGATTACGGTGACATTATCTACATGAATGCTCCTACAAGCACCCTGCAGATGTTAGATGTTGTCTATCATGGTGCACTAAGATTCATAACTGGCTGTGATTATAATACCCCTGTATTCACTTATCATTAACCTCACACAGACTCTTCCATTGGTACATTTTTATCTTTAAATCACTTCTTGGTCTGCTGCCTTCATACCTTTATTTAGGTAGGTTAATCCCAATGAGCCGCGATGACTCATTTACAAGAGAGACCTGGGGCCTCATGTATCAAAGACTTGCGTGGGTTTTCTCACTGAAAAGTGACGTACGGTCAAATCCGGAAAAGTGTCTACGCACAAAAAAATCCAGATTTATCAAGCTGTGCGTACACCGGTATCCACGCACATTCCTTTTGTACATCACAATGAACGTGGAACTGAGCGCACGTCAGACACCTCCCCTGACACGCCTTCATTTACATATGTTAAACAGATGCAAATTACTTCCTGCATGTGTGAAGGACATGTTTGTTTGATCCCTGCGCGATCAGAAATCATTTCTAGATTCAGGAAAACAATGGATTTAATATAATATGAGTGAGGACAAACATCCTAAGTAAGAATAGTAATAAACTGTGTTCATCACGCAAAGAACGAGTGATTGTGTGCCGGTATTCGTGTGCGCGCACGCTGCTGTCAGGTGCGCCACCGGCTCATTCATTCATTCTGAGTGAAAATATTAACTTTGCGCACGAGTTAATTACCATAATTACTGTAAACACAGAGGAACTTACTTGGATGTTTGCTAGAACATAGATCTTCGTTTATTTAATAGATGATATGAAGAAACGAGTCTCTGCGTCTCAGTGGAGACTTTTCATGACATGACGTGATGTTGGAGTCTCCAAAGCGCGCGCTGCAGCCTTGTGCGCAATCTGTTTGTCTGTGAAGCTTTTACTCCCATACAAGTTATAAATGGTGTACTTTCACGTGTCATTTTGGAGACATCTACAATAAACACAGATAATGACACACCTCCACTGCCGTGTAACACCGGCGAGGGTGCACGCGCGCTCAAAGCGCGACCATAACTCAGCCTTTGGGATCATATGGATGAGACCATTCCATTGGACATGAATCGGCTTTGTGTGGACTGGACTGGCACAGCCCTGATCGACCTGCCAGCTCCCTCTAAGCTCCTGTGGAACCCCAGTTTCTGCACGTGCACGCGTGATGCGCGGCCCCTGTGTTGCGCCAGTGCGCAGCAGTGCCAAACTGAAAAATGATTATTTCTGAAAACGGCTGATAAGCCATATCCTAGATCAGAGAATTATATCTGTTTATAAATAAATGCTCTGCGTGTTACACTATCTATATCCTCCAGTAAGGCTGAATGTATCCGTTCCTGTTACATTTATTTTTTGCACAACTTTGCGCGTCCATGTGGATGTACTTGTTAATCGTGTGTTTGGTGGGAATATTAATCATTTTCACATCATGAACAGTTAATAGTAATAATAATAATAATAATAATAATAATAATAATAATAATAATGAATTCAATTTATAACGCACCTTTCATTAATGGAAATCTCAAAGTGCTACAAAGTGCAACAGAATTAAATGTCGATAAAACAAATAATAAAACAGTTAAAATCAACAACAGTATCAACTAAGATCAAAAGTAGAATCATGAGGAGGAAGAGTATGCTCGGTTAAAAAGAAAGGTCTTCAAGCCGCTCTTAAAGTCAACCACAGACTGTGGGGCTTCAGTTTCTCAGAAGCACCTGTAAGTGTCGCCAAAGGAACAAGAACCACAGAAACGTGCGTACGCCTGCTCGGGAGCTGGCGTGGAAATGTACTTGGATGCGCAGATATTCACGTTCATTTCAGTTTTGATACATACGGGGTTTTGCGTGGAAAGTGACGTGCGCAATGTTTTTGTGCGCACGCACGGTTGATACATGAGGCCCCTGTTTATTTATCTTCCACTACTCTCTCCCAGATCTTCATTGTGTGGCCTATCAACCTTATTCTCATGTACAGTAGTTGCTACAACTCCATGCATTCAAGCTCCTATAACCTCTACTCTTCTGTCCTTTTCATTCTCATTCAATTTCTCCTTAAAATACTTATTTCAGATTTCAATCACACTTTCTTCACTTAGAACATTACCATTTAAATCCTTGAAAAGCCCCATTTTCTGCACATCCTTTCCAGACGGATCTCTCTATCTTGGCATATGATACAAATCTGAAAGTTATGCACCATAACTCATGTTCCCCGAAGGAAGGGAACGAGGTGCAACATATTGCTATGGGAAATTGCGCCCCGCGCGATTACCTGAAGGAATACACTCACGCCGGCCTTTATGGCCGGGGCATCAGCGTCACGCCACAGAGACCCCGCCCTCTGGGTATTTAAGACGCGGACGCCCATCCTACTTTCTCCAAAATGCACTTCACCGAGCTTTCAGCATTGAAAAGGGCCAACTATGTTGCACCTCGTTCCCTTCCTTCAGGGAACATGAGTTATGGTGCATAACTTTCAGTTCCCTTATCAGTCAGTCACTCGGTGCAACATATTGCTATGGGAACGTAATTCATTCAGGCCCTTGAAATGCTCAGTAAAATGCATGTTAGTGTGAACGTCTGCCTTTATTCATTAGGCATCTCACTGCCGCTCTCTACTGTGTGTTAGAGAGGACAGCCTGAGTGACATCACACGCAGTAACATCCAAACTGTAATGTTTTGCAAACGTATTTGTTGAGCTCCAGTTTGCAGCTGCACAATGTCTGCAACTGGTACACCCTTGAACAATGACCACGAGGTGGCCAAGCCCCAAGTAGAGTGAGCACGTACTCCAGAGGTCACCTGTTGACCTTTGCTACTGTACCCCCTTTTTATGGCCTCAGTCACCCAGTTTGAGAGGCCTTGCTTTGACAGGGCCCTACCAGTAGCTGGGGCCGCAAAACACACAAACAGTTGGTTTGTTTTCCTCCATTCAGCTGTTTTCTCCATGTAAGCACTTAAAACCCTCACAGGGCAGAGTGCCCTCAGCTTTTTCTGTTCCTGAGTGAGGACAGTAGCAGGAGGAAATGAAGAGAGATCAAAGTCCAGACTTCTGGGGTTCAGAGTCAAGACCTTAGGAATATACGCAGTATTAGGCCTTAGGGTGACCTTTGACCTGTCAGGGGCAAACCTGGTACACATTGGGTGCATGGACAAAGCATGGAGGTCACCCACACGTTTCGCCGAGCAAAGAGCCAGGAGTAGAGCGGTCTTATAAGATAATAAATCTATCTTAATGTCGCTTAGTGGTTCAAATGGGGGATCACAGAGAGCCCCCAAAACGAGACTGAGATCCCATCCAGGGGTCAAGATCCTACTGGGGGGTCTATTCCTTAGTACGCCCTTCATGAATCTTATCATGAGCGGGTGCTGCCAGGTTCTGTCATCATAATATGCCACAACAGCCATCCCAAACATGCTTTAATTAGAACTTTCACAGTTTATATGTACCTATTTTCAAAGATGGCTTTCACTTATGGTTCCGACTAAAATAAATCAGAGTTAAAATGAAATAGAGACGTAAAAAACAGGAAGACAGCATCAGTTTGAACCTTGTTGCTTTTATTTTCAATCATTTTTCCTGTTTTACCCGTGATATCTATGGTTTTATGGAGAACAGATGCATGTTGGGAAACCTATGACGTCATCAACGTCTGTGCCGCAGCTCCAAGCTAGTTTTACCTCCCAGAGGGGAAAATGGCAGAAAAACGTAAGAAAACACATTTGCACAGCTACTGGAGAAAAAAGGTCCTTCACAGTGTTGAAAGACAAGTGTGTCTGTGTCTCATTAGTGACTGTGGTGACAGAAAAACAACGTGGAGCGACGACACTTCGTCAGCTAACATGTTAGCTTCAATGCTAACTACTAGCCCTGGTGTCTTCACAACAGACAGAAGAATGTGAGCAGCTTGGAGCAAGCAGATGTTTTTCTTGAGGCTTTTTCAGGTTTGGAGATCTTGACAGAAGCAACAATNTGGAATGCAAATTCCTCAATCTGTCATTTTACAGTCTCCCATGGGAGCTATATGTAAAATATGTACAAGTACATATGTTTGGTATTCCTAGTGTTAAATGATTTTATATGTACAGTACTTTGTTGCAGCTGTGGTTGTTTTAAAGGACTTTATAAATAAAGTATAATATTACTATTAAAAATGCTGCAGATCTGAGGATCAATACTAATGTCACGTGAATCATTTAAAATGTCACTTTGTTTATTATTACATTACTGATATTTTGTATCTGCAATAGTTAAGAGTTATTCTGAAATGTTACAAATAGTGCAAATAGAGCTTGATTGGAAGATTTATTCTTAATAGGTTCTTTAAAAAATGCTACAGATTTGTTAATAGTAAAATGCTCATTTTTAATTATACAAATGTGTTCATTCCTACAAAACAGTTAATAAAATATTTATAAAATACACTGAATTTCAAATGTTACAGATTGAGTTTAACATAAAAATAGTGTTATATGTTATCAGTTAGTGTTTTATGTTTATATCAGTTAATAAGTCATCTGCACAACCAAAAAGGTTGGTGACCCCTGCTCTAAAGTAAAAGTAATTATGTTATAAGATATGAGAGCTCTGTGATGAATTTAAATTCAAAGCAGTCTGCTCCTCAGATAAATAGTGTTAAATTATTATTTTATATATCTATGTTTCTGTTAAGTTGTTGTTTTCATTATTTTATTTTATTAGCACCCACCAGTGCTGTCAGAACTGTGGTGTCAGAGCTGCTGATGCTGAAGCTCAGACTGGAGACCAGAAGAAAAGCTCTCTTCATGTTGCCATTTGTTTCTGTGGACAAAGAGAAGATGCACTACCTTCAGGTGACGAAAACATGGACAGAATGCATGCATGCTTTGTACACCTTCATGCTTCTCTGCAACTACATCTATTTTTATTTGCATCTCCTTCTTTGCAGCACTTATTTGAAGAAGCTGGCGTTGGTGTGGAGGCTACATGGGCAGCACATCAGCTGCTGGAGGCTTCACAACACTGGATGTAGCTGTTTGCACCATAGAAAAAGCAAATTCTTGAACCAACAGACTCATTGAAGAAGATAGGTCTCTTAGGTATTACATCTGTTGTAACTGTACACAGATCTAAAAATGTCAATTTTAAAGAAAATTAGTTTGAAGATTTGCTTCAAACTCTTGTATGTAAATAAGAATTTTTCTTACTGCACATATGAGCTAACAGACTAAGGCCCTGTACACACGTAGCCGTTTATCAGTAAAACCGAACAGTTTATCATGCGGTTTAGCCTTTCATCCACACGTCAACGCCGGTTGATGTAACTATAAACGAATAATAACAAAACTCCGGCCAAAGTGAAGATTTGAGAACTCTCCGTTTTCGAGTCTGCTTGTGGACTTTCAGAACGGAGGTTTATGCTCCAGCTGGACCGGCAAAACTGGTTCTGCCGGTCCAGCTGGAGCGGCACTCACGTCACATAATGCTCTAAAAAAAGCACTAAAAAGTCAACATACCTGCTCTGACATGATTCCTAGTCGACATTTTCCTGCGTTTTATTAATTTTGTACTCCAACACGGTATTTAATAGTAGTTCAACCTCACGGTCTGTCCACACAAACGAAAGAAAATAAATAAATAAATAACAGGAAGTGTGGCTGCATGAGTTGAAGGGTTGTGACAGCACTACACTGCCACCTATGGGTTCAGCATATTCTTTACAACTTTACAACGTTCTGTGGTGAAAAAAACGGGACATGTAAACAAACATTTTAAATATTCGAACATGTATGGACAGAGATATTTTTTGTGTGCAAATATTCGTTTTTCAAACACCAGGCTACGTGTGTACAGGGCCTCAATGATAAATCAGTAGATCATATGTGAGTTATTCAGTGTATTACTTCTGCTAGGAGTGGTGGTGGTAGATGAGTTCCACATGGTTGGAGATTCTTGAAGTGGAAGAGGATACCTGCTGGAACTCCTCTTCACCAAAATGCTCTATATTGCACAGAAGCAGACCAGCACAGGGACTGTGTCCCTACAGTTGTTTTTGCAATCCTTTTAGTTTCTTTACAAAATGTGTTAATTGAGCTTTCTGCAGGTCTCTTTCCGACGGTGTACAGATAATGGGTATGAGCGCCACTTTGCCCAGTCTCTCTCTCTCCTGGCTGGTTGAATGCAGAGCTTTACCAGACAGACTACAGACCTGTGCCTTTGCAGGAACATCTCAAAGTGGGCTCTGACATCTACGATAAGAGCCTCTCTGTGGTGAGGCACTTCACTCCTGCTCTCAGTGTCAAGGTAACTGGATTACAAACAATTCAGAATTAATACAAAGTTTTCCACAGATTACTTGAAGGCACAGATTGGCTCAAAATGTCATTTAAACATCACAATCATTTAACAACAAAAAAACAAATTCTGTCTTTTTTTACTTCAGAATTTCTTCTCAACTTCTGATTCACATGTTGATCTTGTTTAAATTAAAAGTCTTAAAGTCTTAGTCAGTTTTAATAGAAAACACACATTTTTTTTTTTTTTTTAACAAAAAGTTGATTGCTGGCATCAATAAATGTGCATTCATAAAAATGTGTTTTGAGTTAGGCAAAGTACAGTATAAAGGACAAACAAAATAAATGACAGCTTTCTGCTTTGTTTACATTTTATATTGCATGACAACTATTTTAATTGTGGTTAAATGTGTTTTTTGATTATCTTTTTCTTATGACCATTACCGTATTTGCCGTTGTAAAATACGCTCCGGTGTTTAATACGCTTTGTCCAATTATTAACAATAAACCAGAAAAAAACGTAAACAATACGCTTTGGTGTTTAATACGCGTCATCACCACGCGACACGTCAGCGCCTCATTTGCCCTAATCAAGATGGCGGCGACAGAAGCAAGCGAGTACGAAGATCTTCACAAGGAAACACGGTAAAACAATTATTTCTTTGCGAGAAAAAATATATTTCTTAGCTGACTTCATAGCAGACGTGCTTCTGAGCTTAACGAAATGTTCAAATCAGCTGGATTTTTAAAAAAAAGTTAGCCGAATTTTAGGCAGGCGGTTCGGACCGGACGCTTTGTTTCTTTAAATTTAGCTAAATAAACGCTTTAAAAATATATTTCTTAGCTGACTTCATAGCAGACGTGCTTCTGAGCTTAACGAAATGTTCAAATCAGCTGGATTTTTAAAAAAAGTTCGCCGAATTTTAGGCAGGCGGTTCGGACCGGACGCTTTGTTTCTTTAAATTTAGCTAAATAAACGCTTAAAAAATATATTTCTTAGCTGACTTTATAGAAGACGTGCTCCTGAGCTTAACGAAATGTTCAAATCAGCTGGATTAAAAAAAAAAAGTTCGCCGAATTTTAGGCAGGCGGCTCGGACCGGACGCTTTGTTTCTTTAAATTTAGCTAAATAAACGCTTAAAAAATATATTTCTTACCTGACTATAGCAGACGGGCTCCTGAGCTGAACCAAATGTGAAATCAGCTGGATTTAAAAATCCGCGGTGTGGTTTATGAGTGGTATCTTGCAAACAAAAACAGCGAACCTCACAGCTAATAGCAGCTACATCCAGAGCAAGGGGCGGGCAGCGACAGAGTCAGCAGTCGGACCAGAGGAGGCTGTTTTCGGACACATGAGCTAGAAACGTCTGGAAGTGGCCCTCCTCTTCCTCTTCGCTCTCTGAGGCTGTCTCAATTCAGGGGCTGGGTCCTCAGGAGTGCGCATTTGTCGGCCGCATACGTCATTGCCCCGCGCAGAGGACTGTCCCAATTCGAAGACTCCTCCTCATGCGGCCGAGGAATGCGGCCTACTTCCTGTCGAAATCCGAGGATGCATCTGAGTAACCTTTCTGACGGAGGCTATCCCAGAATTCGTAGCGCCAGCAGAGATTTTGCGGGGGTGTGGGACTTTCTGCGTGCAGGGGCAGGACTGCTGCGTGTTGTTGAGTCATCAGCTCATTCTAACAACAACCTCAGCACTTTTTTCATTCATTCATTCAACCTTTATTTATACAGGCTAGCCTCGTTGCTGAATCTCATTAAAATTTAACTACAGAAATGACAAAAAAAAATTGTTAGCTGAATATATATATTAGTGTTTCTGAGTTTACTGTTTGTTAAGAACTGATTACAAATCAACTTATTTTACACATGCGTAGCAAGGATTTTCTGAGGGGCGATCGGTTAAAAGAAAGAGTGGACCTACAAAAAGCAAGTTGTTCAGTAGCTCAATTGGTTAAGCATCCAGCGGTTGGCGCGCAGATACTTTTCTCGAAGCTGGTTCGAATCTCACTCGGTACGGTTAAAACTTATTTTACGTTTGTCTTTTATTGGATAAAAAAAAAAGGAGTTTCACAAACTCCTTTTAATCTCAGTCCTCATTTTTTTATCCAATAAAAGACAAACGTAAAATAAGTTTTAACCGTACCGAGTGAGATTCGAACCAGCTTCGAGAAAAGTATCTGCGCGCCAACCGCTGGATGCTTAACCAATTGAGCTACTAGGCAACTTGCTTTTCACAGGTACACTCTGTCTTTTAAACGATTGCCCCTCAGAAAATCCTTGCTACGCACGTGAAAAATAAGCTGATTTGTAATCAGTTCTTAACAACAGTAAACTCAGAAACACTAATATATATATTCAGCTAACAAATATTTTTTAGCGACATCTTCTCTTTCCACACACACACCAAGCGCACACACTTCCCACCCATTTCAAGAGAACGCCCCACCCACTTCAAGGCCGGCTCTCCGGAAGGCTAGACCGTCCCATTTCAGCAGTTTCGTCCAGCCCACCCGGCCTTGTGAGTGCGTGGCCTACTTGGCCCAGCTAGGCTGGGTCCTCATGAGGCCCCTGAATTGAGACGCAGCCTGAGTCCTCTGCTGGCTGCTGCCTACAGCGCCCGTATAGCGGCCGAAACTGGTACTGCACCATTTTTGCCAAAAATGAAGAATCAGAGCGAAAAATGGGTCTAAACATCCATCCATCCATCCATTTTCTTCCGCTTATCCGGGGTCGGGTCGCGGGGGTAGCAGCCTAAGTAGGGAGGCCCAGACTTCCCTCTCCCCAGCCACTTGGAGCAGCTCCTCTGGGGGAATCCCAAGGCGTTCCCAGGCCAGCCGAGAAACATAGTCCCTCCAGCGTGTCCTGGGTCTTCCTCTGGGTCTCCTCCCGGTGGGACATGCCCGGAACACCTCACCAGGGAGGCGTCCAGGAGGCATCCTAACCAGATGCCCGAGCCACCTCAACTGGCTCCTCTCGATGTGGAGAAGCAGCGGCTCTACTCCGAGTCCCTCCCGGATGACTGAGCTTCTCACCCTATCTCTAAGGGAGAGTCCAGACACCCTGCGGAGAAAACTCATTTCAGCCGCTTGTATCCGAGATCTCGTTCTTTCGGTCATAACCCAAAGCTCATGACCATAGATGAGGGTGGGAACGTAGATCGATCGGTAAATTGAGAGCTTTGCCTTTTGACTCAGCTCTCTCTTCACCACGACAGACCGGTACAGCACCCGCTTCACTGCGGATGCTGCACCTATCCGCCTATCGATCTCATGCTCCAGTTTTCCCTCATTTGTGAACAAGACCCCGAGATACTTAAACTCCTCCACTTGGGGCAGGACCTCCTCCCCGACCCGGAGAAGGCATGCTACCCTTTTCCGGCTCAAGACAATGGCCTCGGATTTGGAGCAACTGATCCTCATCCCGGCCGTATCACATTCAGCTGCAAACTGCTCCAGCGAAAGCTGTAGATCACGATCTGATGAAGCCAATAGGACCACATCATCTGCAAAAAACAGAGAAGCGATTCCAAGGCCACCAAAACGGATCCTCTCATTACCTTGGCTGCGCCTAGAAATTCTGTCCATAAAAGTTATGAACAGAATCTGTGACAAAGGGCAACCTTGGCGGAGTCCAACTCTCACCGGAAACGAGCCTGACTTACTGCCAGCGATGCGGACCATGCTCTGACACCGGTCGTACAGGGACCTAACAGCCCATATCAAAGGGCCTGGTACCCCATACTCCCGGAGTACCCCCCACAGAACCCCCCGAGGGACGCGGTCGAATGCCTTTTCCAAGTCCACAAAGCACATGTAAACTGGTTGGGCAAACTCCCACGCACCCTCCAGGACCCTGCTGAGGGTGTAGAGCTGGTCTAGTGTTCCACGACCAGGACGAAAACCACACTGCTCCTCCTGAATCCGAGGTTCGACTATCCGACGGACCCTCCTCTCCAGAACCCCTGAATAGACCTTACCAGGGAGGCTTAAGAGTGTGATCCCCCTATAGTTGGAACACACCCTACGGTCCCCCTTTTTGAATAGGGGAACCACCACCCCAGTCTGCCAATCCAAGGGAACTGCCCCCGATGTCCACGCGATATTGCAGAGTTGCGTAAGCCAACACAACCCCACAACATCCAGAGCCCTAAGGAACTCAGGACGAATCTCATCCACCCCCGGAGCCCTGCCACCACGGAGCTTTTTAACCACCTTGGCGACCTCAGCACCAGAGATTGGAGAGCCCGACCCAAAATCCCCAGGCTCCGCTTCCTCAGTGGAAGACGTGCCAGTAGGATTGAGGAGGTCTTCGAAGTATTCCGCCCACCGACTCACAACATCCCGAGTTGAGGTCAACAGCACGCCATCCCCACCATAAATGGTGTTGGTCGCGTACCGCTTTCCCCCCCTGAGACGCCGGATGGTGGACCAGAATCGCCTCGAATCCATACGGAAGTCATTCTCCATGGCCTCTCCGAACTCCTCCCACGCCCGAGTTTTTGCCTTAGCAACCACCCGAGCCGCATGCCGCTTGGACTGCAGGTACTGCCGGGTCTAAACATATGGGAAAAAATCCATAAATAATACTCTTCGGTGTTTAATACGCCGGACATTCAAATGAGCAAAAATACAGCGTATTATACACCGCTTTATACGGTACTATGATGCTTGTTATTGTGTGTTTAAAGGGCGATGATGAACACACAGTGAGTTTGTGTCATGAGATGATGAGAGAAGGCCACTCTGTGCTCCTGTTGTGCCCCTCAAAGAACTGGTGTGAAAACTGGTAGGAGTGAGACTAGGCTACGTTCACACTGCAGATCTTATTGTTCAATTCCGATTTTTTTTAAATCCGATCTTTTGGTGTGAACGTTCGCACTACATTTTATATGCGACCTGCATCAGACCTGCATGACTCCAGTGTGAACGATCTACATTGCAGAAGCGACCCGCATGCGCAGAAGAAAACATGTCTCAGCCTGCGTGACGTGACACGCAGGCTGCGAGTTGCTTGTTTGGGCTTGTTTTCATGGGGCTGGTCGCTTGTTTTTGTTGCGAGATCTGTCAACACTGCTGACGCAGCACCCTGTGTTTGAGGAAGTAAACATGGACGCGCGCGACAGTTTTCAGTGTGTGTTCGTAATTTTGAAGTTGTTGTCCAATCGGGGAAAGCTAAACATCCAAATGATTAAAGGCAAAAGAAAACTGAGAAGAAAGCAAGCGAGTGGTGTGTGACGTCGGTCTCACATCACTGCAAGTACAGAGAGCTCGTCCCCCCCCCCCCACCCCGCTCTGAGCTGCTGCTGTCCCCTCTGTCTGTACAAACACGCGCGGGCTCAATTAAATGAGCCGCACAGTTCTGAAAAAGTCACATGAGCGTTCAGACTGCAGTCGCTTTGAAAACATCAGATATATATCTGATTTAAAATCACATACTGAAACGGCCTGGGTCGGATTTGAAAACATCGGATTTGTTGCGTTCAGAGTCTCGTAAAAAAATCGGATATGGGGCAGATGGGGCAAAAAAAATCGGATTTGGGTCGGATTTGCCTGCAGTGTGAACGTAGCCAAAACACGAAGGACATCATGCACTTAACAACATCATTCAGAATTGACTGAATGAAAACAAACTTGGTGAAACGACTGCGTATGAGATGTTTCTGTAGTTTCATAAGCCCGTCAAAGGCCAACGTGTTATTGAATAGTCTCTGTCCGCACATCTGTAAACTTTCTCTTGTTTCACCTATAACTTCTGATTTGCTGAATATAATTTAAAGAAACTTCATACACATTTGTGCCAACATTAAGCAGCATGTCACATACATATCACCCCAGCTCTAAGGTTAAGGTCAGAAATAAAGGTCAAAGGTTACACAATGTCTTTGCTTTTCTAGGCCATTACTACAGCTTGATGTTTTTGTGTCTAATAGTTTGTTGACAGGTGTGTAGTATGTGGTACTCTTGTTTGCTTTGAGCTGGGTATTCTTAACTAGAACGTATCAAAAAGCTCTAATTGTGTTGTGTTTGTTCCAGATGTTCTGGGTGAAGCTCAGCCGGTGGATCTGAATCAGGAGGAACTGGTGGATGTTATGGCTCAGCTGAGGTGAACTCCAACAGGTTTAGAGCCCACCCTGCAGCGCACTGTGGTGGTGGTGGTGGGGGCTTTCATCATGCTGGTGAGCACATGCACACTGCAGAATGCAGCCTTGTTTTGAATTTACAGACAATAAAAATTAAGTCTGGCCTAATGCTCATTACATAGATCAAACTTCCCACTACTTCACGATACTTTTTATTATCAGTGGGTTGACCTTCATTGTCAAACTTCAGTTTAATTTCACATGGGGTTGACCTTGGTTTGCAGTCAGTCATATCAATTCTCTCCAAGATTTTCATGATATATCTTTTCTGGCTCATTTTTACTTGACCGTGGTTCTGTGTAAAATCAATTCATCATGCGCTCGACTCGGACTAATTCAGTTCAAGGTCCTCCACAGGATTCATTACAGCAGAGCCAGACTCTCAAGGATTTACCCTACAGTCAGTGAAAACTGTGTTCGTTGCCATACAGTCAAGGCGAATCTAACTCACATGTTCTGGTCCTGTGATAAGCTGCACAACTTCTGGTCTATAATTTTTCAGACCTTATCTGAAGCTTTTGATAGAAGTATCCAACCCAGTGCTGAACTGGCAATATTTGGAGTCCCAGGGGAGGATATATCATTAACTCACGATTTTAAAAATGTACTGGCTTTTTCTACTCTCCTAGCCCGAAGAAGAATACTATTAGTGTGGAAATCAGCACATCCACCCAAAGCTTCTCTCTGGTTGCAAGATCTGACTCTTTTCCTTAAACTAGAGAAGATCAAATTTAGTGTTAGAGGTTCAACTGAAGGATATTCTGATTGAAACCAATATACAAGTGTGCTGTAAACAAAGTATTATCAATGTATTAAAAAAAAGTTTGTGCAAACATGTTTTCTGTCCAGCTTGAAAGCAGCACACAGGGTAGGCCAAACAGGGATGTCTACATTCCTGGGACAAGCCCAAAAAGTCAAACTGACCCACAGAACATCCAAAGAATATAAAAACACACATAGTAACATACTAATACATACTAATACATACAAACTGGCACATACACATAAAAGTCCATGGTACAGTCAGATATAAACATATATACATTAAACTCTTTCTGTCCTAAAGACAAAAGAGAAGCCACGCACACACAATAAGGAATCTAAACAGGGCAGTATGAGACCCGGAGGGCTCGTAACCGTTGTCCCGGCAACCAAGATTTTATCAGTAGAACAGCAAATCACACACCAGAACAAGCCGCATATTATCACACAAACAACTAAGGAAAGTCAGCATTCTCGGGGGACCTTCGGCGCGGACAGGTCTGAAATGCTCACAATTTCTTGTGCACAATTAATTGTTCTATTCCCTGTTAAACTCTGATTATTCTGTTAATCTGTGCCTGTCAATAAATCTTTATCATTTTAAGACACGTCTGGATCATTGAACACCGTATGAAATCCCTTCAAATGGTGACCTCCGACGTTCTGACAGCCGTGTCTGTCTGATTGGGAAAGACGACGACTGCTTCCTGCCCTGAGTGCATCGGAGCTCCAGAACAACAAAGGTGAGTCATACCGTGAATTACTCTAACATGACAATTTGGCCACTATCCAAATGGACCTTACCAAGCTCCGCCCAGAAACGCCCCCTAAGCTCCAAGATGGCTGCCCGTCTCCCAAGCGCAGCTTTGGTGTCAATGAAAAACATGGCGTCGACTGACTGCAGGGTATTTTTGAGTCGAATAGTGTATCATTTCTGCCAGATTCCAACAAAATATCAGCCATGACAATGGACAGGGGAACCAACAAGTTCATGTTATTTTTATTTGTGGACGTTATCAAGTTGTTTGATCCACGCGATGCCTCCAAACAGCGTGCGCGTCACCGCTAATGCTACCGTCTGATGGGAAAACATCAGCTCCAGGCTCAGCATTATTACAGCTGTGGACAGGATCACTGATGCCTATTGTCCTGCAAGGCTGGGTAAGTCAGGCATTCATGGTTTTGAGGGTTACTTTTGAAATCAGCGATTTCTATTGTTGGCAAAAGTTTGTGTGCCTTGGTCGCAAAGCTAATGCTAACTGTAATCTCCATTCATTCCTTAAGTGGTTGGTTAGCCGTTGCTGCTTTAGCTGCTAAACACGCCGACAGCGACTTTTGTGAGGGCAAACGAGCTCAGCCGTCCGGTGTGTTAGTTAAAATCCAGCCTTCGTGTCACGATTTTGTGCAGTTTTAGGTGAAATCGACAGTAGAGCTCGTTGCGTTAGCTAGCTCATGTGGGGTTAGCGGAGCTGTTTCTTCCCAACTTCCAGGACGTTCAGTGAACTGTGGCTTTCTCTCATCGTGACCGCGTGTTGTTAACTAGCAGGTTTCAAAAGCAGGTCAACCCTTCTCTGCTGGTGAAAGAAATAATTGTTCAGTTTTGTGGTCGTGCACAAGCTTTGATCCAAGCAAGGCATTCAGTTTCACATATAGGGAAACGGTGAATTTTACTTCCACAAATACGGTCAGGGTACCTGACATCTCCTGTACAGATACCCCACTGACGGTGGAGGACCATTTTTCCAGCCCTGACGCAGAAAAAATTCTGCACGTATGCTAGCTAGCAATGTAAGTAGCATGTGGTGCCGGTCTCACAAACGCTACCGTAGCGTTTGTTTTGTGAGACCGGCACGCACGTGGAAGCTGCGCTGTGACGTGTTATGGGTATTAGCCAATGAAACGCGGCCCTGTGGGCGGAGCTTGGTAAGGTCCATTACTATGCACTCTGGTCAAAAAAGTAATCTCGTGATAAAGATCACTTATTTAAGTTAAAATACTCTGGATTCGGCCTGGCACAGCTTACAGTTTAACCAGACACTCGTTTGGGTGCGGGGCGCTCCCCGCCGCTCGGTGTACAGGTGCGTGTGTGTCACATCCTCGTTTAGTTTCACTTTGTGTGTGTTGTGTGCTCGTTGTAAATATTTTATTACTTACTTTTTTGGGGACAAACGTGTTCGGTTCGGTTCGTGAGTTGCATTTTGCTGCCGCCGGCTTCACAGGGGCGGGATAGCTCCCGTCGGGTCGCTGGAGGGGGAGGCAGAACCTCATAGACTGTTGTCGTTCCACGTTTCCGGGTGCGTTCGATTGTCATGTAGCTGGAAGTCAATCTTTGGAACACGAATATGCGTTCAGGGTTTTCCCGGAATTCGATGCGGATTTCGTGACCAGACTGATCACTGCCGCTTGTTTCGACGTCGTACGTCTCACCCGTTGCCCGGTGTTCGCCAAAGGGACACGCCGGAAGTCACTTGGGAAGTGAACCTACGTGTCTCGGTGCTTCGCGGGAACTCACCGCAGTCACGTGGTAGACACCACCCAGCGTGCCTGTCTCAGCCTTGCAAACTGACTCGTGGAATTCGCGCTGGGGGTGTAGACAGGACCGATGTAGGGTCTGTCAGGGAAAAACACGCCACCTCAGGGTGCCTGGGTCAGCCTTTCAAACTGACTTGTGGAATTCGCCCTGGGGTTTACACCTTGGAGGTCTAATTAGGGTGGTGCTGATTGGTTCGTGGGTTTAATTCGTTTTAAAATGTTTTGTGCGTCATTTCTTTAATTTTTTCTTTGTGTTTAAGAATAAATAGGGGGGTTGGATCCATTTATGTTCAATTTGTGCATTTTTGAATTATTATTAATTAGCTATGTGAACTCAGATGTGTGAATTTAAATTTGTCTTCTGTCCAGTTGTGTCCACCAGAGGGAGGTGTTACGCACATGAATTACATGAGGTGGTGCTGATTGCTTCTCTGTTTCATTCCTCCACCAGAGGGAGGTGTTACACACATGAATTACATGAGGGAGTGTTGATTGCTTCTCTGTTTAATTCATTTTAAAAGACTTTACGTCACATTTCTTTAATTTTTTCAATGGAAATGAGCACAATATGGGGAGAGATCTCATTTAGATACGAATTATGAGTTTTTAAGTTGTGGTTAAATGTTTGTGTGGACTCAGAGAGTGTGAAGAGAGTGTGAAGTGAGGTTTTCTTTCTTTTCAGTGGTGAATGGTGTTGCCATATTTTGCATGGATGACAGGTGGCGGTGTTGTCTAACAGGAGGGCAAGTCTGATCACAGTGTTTTTTTCCACAGGCTTGGCCCTCTGTTTTTCTGGCACAACTCATCTGTGAGTGCTTGTGGAATAAAACATTCTGAGTGAATGAGCTTGATTTGACGCAAATATGGCTCACATGCAGGATAAAAACAACCAGGAACAGGGAACCATTCATGAACTATTGCTTAGGATCCGAGCAGAAATCAGACTTTTACAAACCGTAAACACAGAGAGGTGTAACAATTTGAAGAGACTTGCATCAAAAATTGTTGAGGAAGCAGAGGGATCATCCGAAAATTTAGCTCATTTAGTCCTAATCAGATTTAAACAACACAAACAACAGCTCGATGACATTGGAACAGAACTGGCTCATTGTACCACATTTGCGGACTATCAACAGTTAATTAAGAAATATGATGATCAGCTAAAACAAATTGAAATTCATGAAGAATTGTTTTTAATTACGGCAAGTGTACTGGGATTAGGAAACACAGAGAGCAGTTCACCTTTAACAGATCAAAAGCAGTAGGTGCTGGGAAAAGAGCAGTCAAACGTCGCCACCTACAGGAGGCAGGAGACGGAGAATGTAGGATCAGGCCTGAAAACGAGAGGGGGCCACAGAGGGGAGGTGTCAGTGTCAGGGGGATGGTCAGGAAGGTGAGGTGAGATAAAACATTTATCTAGAAATCAGCCATAGAGAAAAAAAGCTTAGTTTGGAAATTTTAAGAGATTGCCAATTCATCAATTAGACGACGTTGCTGAGAAAGATGTGGGACTATTTTGGGTTTAGGTTAAATTGACTTTAAATTAGATGTAGGATTTTTTTTTTGAACCGTTGTACAGACCAGATCCAACGAGATGTGTTTTCTGGGAGACAAATGC